>VOPJ01005028.1:0-77874 GCA_014673585.1 Semibalanus balanoides | reverse complement strand
ATTGAATTAGAAAAGAGTGACTGTATGAACTCTCTGCATTTGTTTTTATTCAACTTTGTGCGCGAGGTTTAAAACCCAATAAATGGTTGCGAAAATATGGGCTTTAGCTGCGTCCCATTTAAGGCGAACATATGCGTTAAATTTCAATACCACACTGGGCGGTGAAATAATTCTTTTGGTACCTCGGTCCGTGCTTGAATTTCCGCCCTCGACCTTCGGTCTCGGGCGGGAATATTCAGCTCGGACCTCGTGGTCCCAAATAAATTATTTTCCCGGCCCCGTGTGGTATTATATAATACCAGCGACTCTTTGGTGACAAAATCAAAACACTAAAAGACGACCATCTAAGCATTGGTTCCATAAAAGTAGAAAAAGAGCATAAGGTTATATAAATGTTTAACTCGTGTTATGTAAAATATAAAAAGTGAATCCAAAATATATTTATTGCTAATAGTAATAACGCTAAAATTAACGCTCGATATAACTAAAAAAAAAAGAGTTAAAGTAGTAAGACACGACAAATGTTTTATTTTGAGGAGCTTGAGCGGGAGTCGCTCACAATCATCTTTCTGCGTTGACCAATGGCAAATTGGTTTATAATTGTTTATTTTCCAAAATCGTCGACGAGATAATCCACTAATGGACTAAGCAAAAAATGTTAACTGACTGCAAACTTCATGTAAACTAAATGTGAACTACAAATATGTATACGTAGCATAACCAATGCGGCGCTAGTTCTTCCTGCCAAACGCAAAACGCTGGTTAAATTCTGCCTACTGTCTGCCCTGGCAACCCTGTAACTCTTATCGACTCGCAAAAGTCGGCACCAAAAAGCTCTGTAGCCAACGCATTTGAACCACTTGCACTGGTCTATAAGATTTTAAGCAAGGAATAAACTGTAATGCTATAAATTCATTGATAACTTACTGAGATATGGCAATAATGGCATTCAAATTACGAACAAATGAAAACTAGAATCACACCATCCGAGATTGCACCACGATTAATTTGAGCACATCGGTATGGGCATTTGCTCTCAGCATCGAGCTCATGGTTATAAGTTAGGACCTCATGACAGCCTAAATAACTAGTTACACCCCCTTCCCTTCCCCCAGCCTTTACCCATTGCGCGCGCACCCTACCGCAGCCGTTGACTTCAAGCCATGCGGTACAGCATAACTTCAGGCGCTTACTACTAGTGCCATCTAGGGACAGGCATGTAAGTTGACGTGTGTGCTGCTGTTCTTGGCGTAAGGCATTTTTTTTTGTCCAGCGTCAATTTCCCATTCTGGCGACCAGAATCACTATGTATGTACTCCGTACCCTGAAATGAAATTGAATGTATATAGTGCAATATATTCTGCAAAGAAGATGATATACCAATTTCCCTCCAGCGTGTTGCCTCTACCACAAAGGTGGCGAAGCATCATTTTTGATTTTTGTTTCAACTTGCATTGCACTACTAGTGATCTTCGACTGAGAAACATAAACTTGGATAGATGTGTGTCATTTATGCGCCATCATGAAAAAAAATGCAATTTGAATTCCCAATTCAGCTGTTCAATCACCATTAGGTACTATCTCCCGAAGGTTCAATGACCCCAAGTGGGGTACTTACCTACTCTCTATTTGATAGACACGGGGCCAGGACTGTCTGTACCGCACTGCATTGTAGACATGCGAGTCATCATTTCACCAATATAGCATCTGCAGCGTATATCGCCATCCCTCCCCAGTGGGAGCAATATAGCCACTGTGGAATACTGCCATCCATCCCTCCCCAGTGGGGAGCAATATACGCCACCTTGTGGTAATACTGCCATTTCCATCCCAATAACCCCAGTGTGGGAGCAATATAGCCACTGTGGAATACTGCCATCCATCCCTCCCCAGTGGGAGCAATATAGCAATATAGCCACTGTGGAATACTGCCATCCATCCCTCCCCAGTGGGAGCAATATAGCCACTGTGGAATACTGCCATTACTGCATAGTCCACTGCTGCATCACGCCCGGCCGGCCGGTCGGCATCGCTGACAGTTTGTCGATCGTCGTCGATGGCGTGGGGGCGTCCGTCGGAATCCGGATAGTGTGCCTCGAGAACTCCAATTTCCGGTGGTGACGCCCCCGCGTGGCGGCATGGATCAGTGCAGCAGGCAGCTGCCGCTTACATCGACCAAGGAGCGGAGATCAGCACAGCTAAATCGGGACCAAGGAGCGGAGATCAGCACAGCTAAATCGGGACCAGAAATAGGTGCAGCTAAATCTGGACCAGGGACCAGACAATAGGTGCAGCTAAATCTGGACCAGGGACCAGAAATAGGTGCAGCTAAATCTGGACCATGGACCAGACATAGCTGCAGCTAAATCTGGACCAGGCACCAGATTTTATTACAGCCGTCTGGACCAAGGACTATTGATATGTGCAGCTGCTAACGACACTGCTTCCTATGGATGCATTTATCACCCTGGAGACAAAACTCAAGTCAATGACACCATTGGTTGAATGGGACTATCAGATGGCGAAGACCGCTTGTCAATCGAATGTGGGATTCTAAATAATATAAGCTTCTGAAAGTCATTACAGTCGGGTCGGGACAGTGACAGGTCGGATCGGCCGCTTAGATATGTGAGAAAATCCCGTATCTGATGAAGACACGCTCACACTTCGCGCTCACTCGTAAGGACTACTCAGTAGCACTAATAATGGGTGGGTTAATAGTCTGGATAGGAGCCCGTTGGGCCTCGTACTGTTGCGTTGGGGTTGTATATACTCCATCAGCTGCACCATTATAAATCAAGGAAGTACATGATGGTCATGAGCGGCCTCGAGGGCTCTGAATTACGATTGATATATGGTACCCATTGTCAATCATGAGATGCAATTACTGCGCTACTCTACGTTTATTGCTCATTTATGATCTTGTGTTTGGAAATCAAATTGGGGATTGACGCAAAAATGAATGCAGTAGGTATTTGATTGCATCTATACATGCATGTTTTTGTGAATTGATATGGTGTCAAGCCTGGCAAGATCGAATTGTGCAATGAGCATGTACCAATAAATCATGCAAGTAATGACATGAAACCTATCACACCCTTACAGTTTATTCACCATCACATGGTGTGACGTCACTGTGACGCGAGACGTTAGTTCTCTGCAGTAACTCGGTGGGCTCTTCGAAGTGTTATATCTTTTAAAAAATGTATATTTATACCTATAGGGTGGTCTGTGGGCTCCACACTTTAGGCCATAGGGGTATACTATGCATATATTCAACTAGTCTCATGCGAAAATGTGCATTAAGAGACCTGATTTAGAATTACCTTGTACAAGTCATTTACCTTAAGTATTACCTTAAGTTTTTACCTTAAATATTTACCTTAAGTAAAGGCCATGAATGTACCTTCCGAGTATTGAGACCATTTCCTCAGGAGGTGCCTCCTGTTCTTCGTTCGATGCTGAGTCGGCTGCTGCATTCCTTGATTTTCTGGCCATGCAGTGCTGGCCACAGTTGAATGCCCTTCCGAGCTCTGTCAGCCGATACGGTGTCACGCGTTGTCAATACAGCGGAACACACGATTTTACACGCATTGTGTTGCGTCACGAAGCGAACACTTCCCGGCAAGCGAACAAAATTAAAGGCCGCTGCCTTGGAAAAGTTGATCTGGAGATGTTTGGTCATCAAATTATGCTCGTAGATTGGTCGCACTATTCACACATAATTCTCTCGAGGCGAAGTTGGAGTGTTTTCGGCAAACGTTTTTGTGTGAACTTGACCATGACGCCCCTGTCCGTTCCGTTTCGTCCCGACATGCACATATCATGCCACTGTCCTCCCGCACACGAACACTACAACATCAGAGAAGAACAGCGCTTGAATCTCAAAGTCGCCAGGAGTATAAGTCGTGCAACATTCAGTTCCGTGCGGAATTTCGTCGCGACCTGCAACATTTTTACGATCAGCAGATTATACAGAAAGGCCGTAAAAGTTTGTGGAATGTCTTGCGACCCGTACTGGGGCGTAAACAGGCACAAACACCATCGCTAGAAATCACTCCTGATGCTTTAAACGACTATATGTTATTCAGTGCGTGGCCTCTCACAGTGCATCTGTCCCCCCCCTCGCACCGCGCCATTACCCTGTGCGACTGACTCGCTTGCATCACAATCAAGAGTCAAGTTCACCCATCGAATTCCACACAATACATGCACTGTTCTTAGATGAAAACCATCCATCAAACTGCGGCCTTGAGGTCTGAGTAAGTTTCACATGTTTAAAAAGTCTTTTTACGGATACAGTGTTTTTCCTGCTTGATATAATCAATTGTAGCTTAGTTTCTGGCATTGTTCCCCCAGCCTGGAAACATGCTCTTGTCATCCCGATCCCAAAAGGAAGATCACCCAACGAGCCTAGCGACACACGACCAATATCCCTGCAACCGGCCATTATGAAATTGCTAGAAGAGGTGGTTCAATGTCAGCTGGCGGGAAACTTACTGCCGGGCTCCACTGCGCGCTTTTACATTTTGTCGCTTCGCTTTTGCGTTTTATCGGGTCAGTTTTGCGTTTTCTCGCGTCCATAAAAATGTTAGCTTCGTGTTGATACATAGTACAGGCTCCACTGACGAAATGAGAAAGTGAAAAAACGAAAAAGTGTGTAATCGGTACGGTAAACATCAAAATCGAAACGAAAAATAGAGGGTAATCATGTTTTGTCGGATGCCCAGCATGGATACAGAAAAAAAACTTCACCACCGAAACGGCAATGAATGTGATAAGTGATAAAGCGCTCCAGGCTATGGATGACGGAAAAGTAAGCATCTCGATCTGTCCAAAATGTTCGATGTTGTTCCGCACGAAAAATTGCTAGACAAAATGGCCCTGTACGGAAGAGACACGACGTGGTATGAAAATTACCTTTCCGGCCATACGCAGCAGGTCCAGGTGAAAACTAACGGCAACTCTATCATGTCTCGCCTCAAAAGCAAGGGTTTAGGAATCTATCAGGGCGGAAGTTTGTCATGTTTGCTGGCGATGATTTTTATGAACGATCTAAGCCTGTTTGTCGACGACGAAGTATCAGTAGTGACATATGCCGATGACACTCAGGTGATCATTTCAGAAAAAAAAACATGAACTCCCGTCAATCATTTCCCGCATAGAAAACGCTATTCAAGGCTTTTTTAAAGGGACACTGCCACCTTCCAAAAAGTTATCAAATGTACGCCGTTTGGTGCAAAAATATGAAGTTAATTGCTGCTGACACCGATTATTGACATTTGTTTCTCACAAACATTGCTCATTTCTGGAAAAATGTGTTTTAATATTTGGGCGTGATGACGTCATTGAGAAGGATTTTAAAATGGAAAAAATAACAACATTTCACGCACCATAGTATGATAGTGTATGGCTATGTAGGCCAAAGGTAAAACAAGTCGACTGTATCAACATTGTAAAGATGAGACTACGACATCGTCAGTATCCCCAGTTCAAAATAGCGATTGGGGACGGGATGTGTGGCCAAATACACGAGTGTCAAAATAACTCGAATTTCTCTTGATTCGACTTCAGGTGGTTGTTTTAATCTCATTACCATACATATCTGCCATGCCAAGCAGCCAAAATGGCTATCTCAACTCAAATATAATGTTAAGGTGGCAGTGTCCCTTTAAGGCTTTTATTGACAAGATACAGACAAATAAATGACAATACTGCATTTCTAAGACAAAACTAGTTAAGAAACATGCCTTTTTGATTTATGTTTATCTATTTCAAATTCCGACATTTTGTACCTTACTTTGACCTAAGCTTGACATTCACTTCATTTACATGAATTATTGTGGTCAAATGAGTACTATCGCCCTCTACGCGTAAAATTATATAAAAATTAAAAAACCATGTGCTGCATGACTTTCGATTATATTTTGTGTATTGTGACCTTTTGTGACCTGACCTTGACCTTTGCCCTTTGCCAATAATCTCACTTTTGATAATGTGGGATGTGTATCGTACGTTTAAAAACACTTTTGGTTATCATGGTCGCAATCAAAGGCTATAATCGAAATAATCGAAAGACGGAAAGTATGGCCCATCAACTAAAATACATTGATTTTTATCTTTGACCTGACCGTGGCCTGACATGTGACCTCAATTATAAATTTTAGAGCATTTTTTAGATTTTTCTCATTGAGTGCTTTCGAATGCCACCTTCGCTTCTCGCTGTGATTATTGGTTCGGAAGAAAACCAGGGGGCGCTTAGGTGTTCAAATAAGATCCAAGTCAATGCCGTGTTACAACACTCAGATCGCGTCAGGTTTAAAACTATCATATATGACACTCAGAATAGTTCTTCGTCGCAGTTTGTTAAAATGATTTGGTAAAAATGGTGACAAAAATAGTGAATAAATAAACAAAGGACGAAAGAGTCAGAAAAACATATGCTGACATCGACATCATTGACTCTTTATCAGTCACGCTTCAATGCAATCCGGTTGAAAGTAGGTATTTACTGTTGCTAGCGAATCTGTTGTTCAGAATCACATGCCGCCTGATGTGCCGCAGAGACAGAATCTGTTTACCTGCAATTGTTGAGAGAATTATCCAAAACGCTTTGACATCCATTACAACAAAGATATTGCAATGTCATTAACTATCTAATCGTAATATGTGTGTTATCTTACATTAGTTGCTGCCATACCATGATACCTTGCTACACTCGTGATATTACTCATTGCATTATTTTGTGTACTCTACTACACCGTATTAGTACTTGTTTAACACCAATGGTTGTTTTCCTACTTTCCAACTCAATTTGTTACTTTTCAGCCGAAAATACATTTTTTGTACTGCTGTCCAAAAGCGTATTTTATACAAAACTTCTCGCGCATACATTCAGCTCTGGTTTATTTATTGTTAATTTTGAGCGAGCATATTTAAGCTTATTTCTTCATTTAGGTAAGACTTAAGAGTCATTTTTTACTTTTCCTCAGGTTATTAGATATTGATGTAGTTTTTCAGAGTTATCCAGATGACTTTTAAAGTCCTCTTGATAGCTCTGAAAAACTACATCAATATTTTATTTCTTCATAATTTACACTTTTCGTAATGTAAGAGCCTTAGATTACACGTTTAGCCTTAAAAAGTACGCACATTAAAAACGTAATGTATGAGATGTATTGTACACCACCAATCCAAGCGCACACAATGAAGATCCCAGTTGCTTTGATAGAAACGATTCCACGGAGTTTAAACCATTTAGAATATTCCATGAGAATGTTCGAGAATATCGATACCGATTGCTATCGTGTGATGCAGACACATTATTAAACATAGGACGCATGCACGATAATATTCAATGCTGCTGCATGCCTACGTCATACATCGACCAGAGCTACTCCCACACATCACAGCATACGAGTCACCAGTTCGTTGTTTCGAATCCGGCAGTCTCTCACGTGATATAGCTGAGTCGGTGGCATAGTAGGACGGTTCACTCATTTGGACGGAACGCACTTCACAGCATAACTTTCAGCCGACGATCGTACCAACTCATCTAACTTCCAGTCGGAAAGCGTATTTCTCGACTCATTTACCCGCCAGGCACCAGCTCGCACACACATATCACACAACGCGTCCGTCTGTATTTAAATCACCCGCGCACACTAGCGGCTGACTGTGTTCACCAGCGCCTCATAACTGTTCACTGGTGCCTCAAAGTTGTTCACTAACGCCTCATTTCTGTTCACCAATGACTCGCGAATGTTCAACAACGGTTCAGAGCTGTTCACTAACGTTTCATATCTGCTCGCAGACATCCCACCAGTTTCACCAGGCACAGCACTGTCGAGTTTTCTGGTCCACACCCTGCAGAGAGAGAGAGGAGCCTCTACACGGGCGTACAATGATTAACACAATGACCTATCGACTCGACTCCGAAGACGAACCTCCTCACTTTGTCGGCCCAAACGCCATTCCCATCGCAGTAACTCTGTGGATGGTTCGACGTTTCTGATGACAAAGCCACCTGGGGCTTATTTTGCTGACGTCGACCTCACTGCGTCACCTAACGCGGTCCAATGACGCACCTCGTGACGGTGATGACGCCTCGTGTGTGATGGTGGTCTGATGATGACGGATCCACTGATGACGTCGCACTGACGTCACTCTCTGGGATAGCTCACTCGCGGCAGTTTAGCTCATCTGCGCCGTCGGGACACTGCGCTACGCCGTCACACACCTGGTCAAGGGAGATGCAGAGCCCGCCCAGACAACGCAGCTCACCCAGGGGACACAGCTCCTCCGTGGAGGCAACCGGCTCCTCCGAGACGGGAGCGGCCTCCTCGGTGGCGGGAACTGCCTCCTCGGTGGAGGGAGCTGGCTCATCGGTGGCGGGAACTGCCTCCTCGGTAGCGGGGGCGGCCTCCTCGGTGGAGGGAGCTGGCTCCTTGGTGGCGGGAACTGTCGCCTCGGTGGCGGGAACTGCCTCCTCGGTGGCGGTGGAGGCTGTCTTCTCGGTGGCGGGAACAGCTTCCTCAGTGACGGGGGTGGCCTCCTCGGTGGCGGGAGCTGGCTCCTCCGTGGCGGTGGCAGCTTCCTCCGTGGCGGCGACAGCTTCCTCCGTGGTGGGGGAAGCTTCCTCCGTTTCAGGGGCAGGTTTCTCACCGTCCGTAGACCCTGAAACAAAGTTATTATGACTAGGTTAGGCAGGTAAATATTGTGAACATAGGGTCTGAGCAAGTAGATGGATTAGTTGTTACTGATTAGAAAGTATTTCGGTGAAAACGTTAGAAAACCTTAGAACCTGGAGTTCGTAAGTTGGTTATTAGTTCAAGTGCATAGCAAAATTAAGGTTGTGACCGCATATTAATATTTTGAACAAGGAGATTAACCCTCGCCCTGGTGGGGGTCATTTTGACCACCCCTCCTGTGTTTTTTCCGCAATAGCGGAAAAAAGGCAGCACGCAACGTATCAAATTTTGTACAGCACTTTAAACATCAATTGCCCACATATTGTCAAAAAATTGACTTCAGGTCATATCAGGTCAGGTCACCAGTGCACGTAAAATGACCTTGCCTTCCTAAATGTTTGCGATCGTGCCAAAGCCACAATTTGTGTCCGATGTATTTGAAACTTGCAGGATTTCATAAGATCATAAGTGCCTACAATTGATGAATCTCGGATTTCTTGCATCTGTGACCAAAGGTCAGGTCAGTTTCCTGACCACCCCATTAGAAGAGAACAGGAAATTATACAAAATGCTTCCTTTTCAGACAATACGCATTGGATCAGACCGAATCTTTCATAATCATGTTATTTTAGCTCGTACTGGATGACCAGTGTGCAATTGTTGCTCAGTGATTCTACAAAGTCATCTGAGGTCATCTGAGGTCATCAGCAATGATTTGCTAATCATTATTGATAGAATAAAGATAGAGATGAGTGGATGACACCACTGTGTTTGTCTCGTCTGGACTCGTCGCCTCATATGCAACATGACCTACCCGGGTTACCAAATGACCTTGACCTGAGGTCAAATTTTTAAGTTGACCTAATCAATTCAACATGCATATGTTTCAAAGCGCCTCGACCAGACAAACACTAAAGTGAAAAATAATTGCTCTGTTGTTTTTAGATAAAAAGCTATTTAGGAAAAAAAAGTTTTACTAAAAAGGATATTTTTGACCTTTGATGATCTCTGAAACCTAAACTATTGACCTGAGCTCAATTTTGAGGGTGAGACTACTTTTTTCCAAAAGATTTCCATTGCTTTTACCGTTTGTTCCTAGCTATCATAGTTCCCAAGATAATTGGGGGTTGTTCGAAGCGAAGTCCTAACTGGAAAATTTGACCTTTGATGACATCTAGCGACCTCAATATTGACCTGAGTTAAAAATGCTCTCTGCAACTTGGAATGTCCTTGATGAGACTTTCGAACGTTTTTTTCCGTGTCTGTCAATCACTTATAGTTTTCGAGTTAGACGGGGGGTCATTTTGACCCTCACCATGGCGAAGTTGTCTTCAAGGCCCACCAGGGCGCGGGTTGAGATTTACCTGGCAGCCGTATCATAGACGGATTTTTTCCGATGTAAAGAATTTCAGGATGTAAAATAAGGTTTTTCGGAGCCATAAAGGATCTTAAATAATCACCAGCATGGTGCCGTTATTGGCGATGAACGAGCGAGCACGAAGGAAATGTATGGTGAATTGCGGTTGCAGAGATATAAGTTTCTCAAAAGCGTCGCCACGGGTTGGGCCGGGCCAGGCCGCTCATATTCAGATTTTTACAATATACCACGGATTATACGTAAGATCGAGCGAGTGCTTCGCGCTCGCTCTCAATAACTCTTTTCGCGAAGACATTATGTGGGGTTATAGTTTCAATTACGAACGACTTTATAGTTGTATAATTTTGTTTACAGTAAATAAGAACGGCCGTTATAGTTATAATTACGACCGACTTACTTTTATGGAGAAAGTCCAGATTATAACGTAATCATATTTCTTTGCTATATGACAAATACACGTTTTTTCATGTTTTCGTCGATAATTAATCGTTTGTGCTTTACCTCTTTCTTCAATTGTGAAGCCGAATGACCAAACCTATACAACTCAAGCGGCCCGGGCAATTCACTTAACAGAAGCCATCAACTTGAAAGGGCCACCGTATCCTTGGCCAACTGATTGACCAACTGAAGTGGAAAAAAGCAGTTTCACGACAACGTTGTACCATGGTGTAGGAGTTAGAAAAGGTCACAGCGAGAATTCGGAGCTGAAAACACACAAACATTGTACTAAAAAGCACTGATGCTGAGGGATGCTTCCTGCAAACTATGCAAAGTAGCGGCGCTATAAAAATAGCCACTAGCTTTGGAACACACGGATGCTTGTTCCAACATAAATGCGCAGCTGTGCAGCTTAATTAAGAGCTCGTGGCACCATGAGCTTAACATTAGGACTTAACAACTTCATGTATTTTCAATTAGAGAAACACCACTGTTTCACCAATTGCGTCACCAGGCACCCGAACGAGCGGAGTGCGTACGGGCGAGTGTGTGTGCGTACGGGCGAGTGTGTGTGTGTGTGCGGGTGTGTGTGTGTGTGTGTGTGTGTGTGTGTGTGTGTGTGTGTGTGTGTGTGTGTGTGTGTGTGTGTGTGTGTGTGTGTGTGTCAAAGCGCCTCGACGAGTAAAACACAATGGTGTTTAAATCATTGCTCTATCTTTTTAAGATAAAAAGCAATCTAGGAAAACAAGTTTTACCAAAAAATGAAACTTTTGACATTTAATGACCACTGGAACCTAAACTATTGATCTGACCTCAATTTAAGGACACGTATGTCGATTTCATTTTGTAAGAGCATTTTATAGCTTATTTACGTTTGTTTCTAGCTATCGTAGTTCTCAGTATTATTGGGGTTTGTATCGAAGCGATAGTCTAAAACTGTGAATACTTAAACCTTCTGTATTGACCTCTGTCGAACTCATTATGTATTGTACCGCAGAGTCCTGATAGGCGTCGTAATTTTGCTCTTTCTGCTTCGTATTTTCTACCCCTTAAGTTTTGAGTTAGACTAGGGTGCATTTTGACCCTCCCTCCCTTCCTCACCCACTCATGACGAACGTTGTCTCGGAGGCCCACCCGGGTCGCGTTCCTTCACTATATAAGAATATGAGAACCGTTGGGACAGTTTAATTACAGTTGATGTCTTTATGGCACAGAAGGCCTTCGCAGAGTCCGAGCCGGCTTTCGCATCCCTATCTTCTCGGTTGATAATCACTCCCCATTGTCACTCCAGTTCCACCACTGTTTGCTCCACCTATCTCCCTGCGTTCACTCCGGCCCAGGACCTCGAGCTATTCTTAAGCCCTGCACCGGCGGCCGGGCCCTGGCCGGGCCGCCGCCGCGTCGCTGCAGCGTTCTGCAGGAGAGACCCTTGAGCGCGCGGCGGCAGGAGCCCAAAGGACCATCCGTCTTTAGTAACATGTCAGTGTCGGCTTCACTCGCGTCCCCGTCTGCTTTCCCAAGGTCATCAACAGGTAGCGCTCGGAGCGCATCGGCACTTGCCGACGGCGAATGGAGCGGCCGGGAAATTGAAAGAGCTTGGTAGTGCCGGCAAAAACGTCTGAATGCCACTGCAGAGCTCAGTCTGGCGACGGTCTAACGGAGTTTGGAGAGATAGGTGACGGCAGACAACCTCCCAAAGGAAACGGCTCCGGATCAGAACGAGGCTCCACGCGCTGGCTGACGTCACTGAGCCCGGCGACAGCGGCGGAGACACGGTTTGGAGACACGTCCGGAGACAACGGCGGTCTTCTAGACTGGCGCAGACAATACGGCCGGACTTGACTACGGCGTCTTTACTTTAACGCGGCAGATCATAATCGCAGAGATCAAGCGGCGCGTAGGACCTACGGCGTCTTTAACTTGGTGGAGACAACGTAGCGTCTCGGACCGGTCGCCAGAAATGGCAGCTGAAGAAAACAAAGGTAGGTATCGGATCGGCGCTCTGAACCAAACAGCATGTGCTGGCACTAGTTACAATTTACAGTGTTTTCTTAGATTCAACCTCAAAATACGAGTGCTAATACAACGGCAAGTGGCAACACAGCCCATTTCCTGTTCTATGGCGGCTGCAACTGTGAATTGTGGTTGATCCACTCAATCAATAACGGAGGCATACATTATGAGTAATGACTCGAAAGCTAGCATGTGTTTGTATGTTGAGCATGAACTACGTCGTTTATGACGCCTAGACGCTGTTGATTTATGTGCTGCCACTGCGACATGTTCACATGTTCTCCGTCACTGCGAGACGGAGAACGTTGCCACGGCTTCGAAGTAGTATGCACACATACTCTATACAGTTGAAGGTGAGAATAGAAGCATTGACGGCAGAGCAGGGTCAGAACTGTGAAGATCATCGCTCCGCGGCTCACTGAGTCGGAAAGCGAGACAGCAGCCATTTTGTGCTATGATCCACAGGTGAATAGCTAGTTGCAAGCGCAGGAAACTGAGCTAGCTCGTAACTGTTGACCTCATCCATTTCTTGACCTTTTTCGAAACAACTCTGCAAGCCTCTCATTTGACCTTTCCCTAATAACCTTCGAAATATTTTCCTGAAAAGTTCACTAAAGCGTTCTCAAACAATGCAGCTATTGCTCCTTCGAAAGCTCCCGTTTATCTCCCTTCCTAAGACCATTCCTTAATTTCTCCAGCCAGCTTGTTCGAAAAACAATAACCGACCGGCAACTGAAGCAATGAGCTCCGGCTAGCGAGGCCCATAGCGAGCCTTTCTTTCAACCCACACCGCCTGTCTTTCCGCCCCCTCCCCCAGCCACCATCATCTCGGACTCAGCCCCCGCCGAGCGTGTTGTTGACACGAGGTAATCGTATGATGACGGCCGCCGGCAATCACATATACCGCCCCCGGTCGAGCGCCGACACGCAGCCAGACAGTGACGTCACGCAGCCAGACAGTGACGACACGCAGCCAGACAGCGACGACACGCAGCCAGACAGTGACGTCACGCAGCCAGACAGTGACGTCACGCAGCCAGACAGTGACGTCACGCTGTCGGGCTGTGACATCACACCTAACGCAGGCGCTGCGTTAAAGGAAATTGTTCACCTTCAACATGGGTTTTGAACTGACATAGCAGTTTTGTAGCCCGTTTTGAAAAACCCTAACTGCAAGTTTTCTGGACTGAAAAGGCTCTCAAGCCGAATATATTGGACTTTTTGTTGAAGGAATGTGGACCATAAACAAAGAATGTCAAGAATGTGGGCCTTAGGGAGGCTATACAGTAATCTTACGCGACTACTTTCGAATCTGATTGGCTGACCCATTCGATTATTTCGTTCGAAGTTGCAGAGTACGGATATAGTTTTGATAAAATTAATCATGTACATACGTCCTTCTGTCCTGAATCGACGCGATGTATGACTATTTTTGACAAAATGAAAGGAAGTTGTATTTCAAAATATAATCAAATCGTGTTTGAAAAAAATCCAAGGTGAACTATTTCCGGGCTGCGATGGATGTCTGTCAGTGATAAGATGGAGCTGCAGAGTTACCGGAACGCTTATCTAGTGGGTGCTTCGGGGGACACCCTTAGAGCCTTAATCTGTCTTAGCTGAGCTCCGATTGTGATAGACTGGTTCCGACTGCTCTAAATTGGTTGCGCTGGGTGCGACAAGCACCGATATAGAATGCCAGTGTGTCGGAGCTGATAACTCTGGGGCTGATATAGGTGGCAAGGTGGTGTGTTATGCCAGTGTGTCGGAGCTGATAACTCTGGGGGCTGATATAGGTGGCAAGGTGGTGTGTTATGCCAGTGTGTCGGAGCTGATAACTCTGGGGGCTGATATAGGTGGCAAGGTGGTGTGTTATACCAGTGTGTCGGAGCTGATAACTCTGGGGGCTGATACAGGTGGCAAGGTGGTGTGTTTCGGTCGCAGTGTTACTTTGTGCTCGGGCATGTATCAGGTATGCGGGGAAATCGAGTGGTCGGGTGACCGGGTCTCATGGGCAGATCCGGGGGGGATGGGCAGATCCGGGGGGGGATGCTTAGCAAACCACCTGAAATCGGCACCAAATTCACACATTTCCTTAAATTAAAGAAAATTTGAGCATTTTTTAACATGGGAGGTTTGTTTTGAATCAGATATCAATGCATAATACGCAACCGAAATCCGTCGAGTTTTCAAAATTGTGTTAGAGTGTTAGGGTTTTGCCCTCAACCCCCAGCCCCCACCCCGCACCCGTTCTGGATCCTCCGAAGTTAGGTCGTGACCATTTTGGGCTGTCTTCTGTGGCAAATTTTGACATTCTTCATAAGCGCTTGGGGACTGCAAAACAATTGTTGTTTTTAACAACCCACATTGTTAGCTAGAATCTGAAATAAAGTGATCATTAATTGAGTAAGCACAGGAGCATGTATGTATTTAGCTTTGGCGAGCACACATTACTATGGATTCCTTTTTATGATTTTCGGAAGTTTGTCTTGTTTATGTTATATATGCTTATGAGTTATGAATTTAACTAAAATCCTTATACATACTGATTCTCTTACCCTGACCTTTACCATGACATAAATATTGTGGAATTCCATCTATCTGGTAGAATTGATTGAAAAATGTATCAGATGCTTTAAGGATCAAACACGCTCTGTCGATTGCATGCCGCAACCTAATCTATCAGTGCCGGCAGCCACCGTCACTAAGCCATCCCCGTCAGAAACAAATAGTGAGCGTCACATTGAATCGAGGCCACCTCGTCGGGGTCAGCGCGCTTGCAAGCAAAACACTTCGCCGTCTGAACTAAATGGGTGAACTAATGCTGATAAGCTTCTTAGCTTTCGATTGTCCTAAACAATTGTTGGCACAAATGGAATGTTGTGATGATTTTTCTTATAGCAAGTAGGTGTGGGTTACAGGATCCAGATGATCACTCAGTTTCAGTCTGATAATGACAACATTCGTCGAAATTATACATATAGCAACCAATTTAGTCTTGGCAAATAACAACACATCGAGTTACTCCACTGTTCCCAACTTGCCCTTTGCTCGAGTCGCCGTGCCTTTCTCCAATGCTCCTTTGTGTTGGAAAAAGGACAGAGCAGGCCGTCATTGCACGTGACTGAGCTGGCTGTTACCTGTGACGTCAGTGGCGGCGGGAACTGAGCTGGCTGTTACCTGTGACGTCAGTGGCGGCGGGACAGCCGATCTCGTCGTCACCGTCCGGACAGTCGGAGGCTCCGTCGCAGAGTCGTGTGGCATCTAAGCAGACACCAGACGGGCACCTGTCGATCATCACAGAGCAGGGGGTCCGGTTAGTGGAGCGAAGAAGAGAGGCCTTTAGTTAGAGGAAGTATGCCGCCAGTGGCGGATAAGTGATGAGACACTGCAGTCGGGTCCGACTGTACATATAGGTACTGCATATCTTCCGCAGTGGCTGATCCGTGGCCGTGGCATTGTAAATATCTAACACATGGCTATGATTAATCAAAAATAATTGCGTCATTTAAATGACTACTTAATACTCTGCATAGGCGACAGCATTAGGCGCCTATTAAATGCTGACCTACAAAATGCAAGAAGGAGAAATGGAGCTGCGACGCTCAAAGGGCTGGCTGGCGTTGTGAATACCACACCTCCAGCTACCAAGGTAGCTGCAGCCTAGTCTGCCGGTCTTGTCACTGCACAGTGATGCTGGTTTGTATTACGACGGTTGGGCCCATTACGTCATTTCCACGCTGTCCTACTGGCCAGCGGACGGACAGCGTCTGCAGCCGTATAGTCTCCATCCCGAACAGGCCGAGTACCGACTACCGACACATTGCACCGACAGCGTGTGTCGTCAATGCGGTGCTGCCGAGCTCCAACGAACAGCGCCGCCGGACAACCAATACGGCTCAGCACTTTTTGGTCTATCAACGGCAGATCCGCGGGACAAAAAGAATCTGAGACGCGCTTGCTGCTCGGAGACGTCTGCTCTGGTTTCCGAGTGGCGGCTGTTTGTGTCTGTTTCGCCAGACGTGCAGCGCGCACCACTGCCAGCTCCAGAGATCATATTCCCAGAGCGGGACGGTCACGCGGGAAAATACTGATCTAAAGGATTCGGTGGAGGAAGCTGAGCGAAATTAAATGTGGTCAGGGGTGGATCCAGGGGCAATCTGGCCATGCCCCCGAAAAGGTCTGAAATCAGAGCAAAATTGACATATTTCCTGATATAAATGAAAACCTAAGCAACTTAAACAAAATAAATGTTGCTTCAAATCAGCTATCAATGCATAAACAAGCGGAATCCGACAAGTTTGGATAATTATGTGGTAATTGTTGGAATTTGCCCCCCCCCCAAAAAAAAAAAACGGTGGCCCTCCCAAACTACCGTTCTGGATCTGTCCCGCATTGAGGTACATACAGTCTAACATGAAAATATATTAGATTGTTTTCGAAGAAACAAGGAGGTATAGTTCTTTCTCCATTTATATATGAAGTTCCTGTATTACACATCATCTCTTGTGTATGCTGTGTATCAATCTTATAGTATTAAAAGATAAAATGCATAAAACATAAAAGTGAAAAATTTAACCCTAAGGTGCCCATATGTGAATTTAATCGTTATGCAACCATCAAATAATAGCTAATTTCCGTAAGAAAACACATTTTTAACATTACCACCGGAGTCACCACCTCCGCAGAAACATGAGAGAGTAAAGCGCGGGTTTGAGTCATACAAAAAAGTGGCCAGTTGATTTGGTGCTGCCGATTTCGGATGATACCCGAAGGCAATAGTAGATCTCGCCAGTGTTACCATTAAGAAGCAATTAACATCCGATCCGCTTTGGTGCCCAACTCAATGGAGGCGCTACAGCCGGGAGGCCCCCTGGGAGAGGCCCCGGAAAAGGAGCCCTTTCGACTTTGCCCCCCCAGTAAAATCTGGTGCGCCGCCTCTGACTCCGACATACCACTTTAGAAATCTGAATTAGTAACTGAGGGTCTGCTATTTCATCTTTAAAACAACGAACCCAGTTTGGAATCAGCTTTATCGATATATCTATTTTTGTACCAAAGCCCTGTAAATGTTAAAAGAATTACGCGCGGAGGCGGCGCCGAAAAAATTTTAATATGTATGCCCCATGACAGCATTATTCATTATCCATCGCTCGTATATGCGACTCGACTCTCTGAAACTTATTTTGCTTTAAAAGTGCTGTAAAAGTGATAAAGCTAGCTATTTGCCCATTAGATATAGATTAAAATAAAATGGAATTGCTTGAACTGACATTGTTGAACTTTGTAAGATTATATTGTCACCAGTTTTTATGCAATCTTAGCGTGCTTTCTAACACTTGCTGTGCCTCTCGCTCAGCCTGGTTGGGTCACATTTCAACATCAAAACATATTTGAAATCTAAAAACTTGCATAAAACTGGTGGCACAATACATACTACAAAGATTATAGATAATAGTGAAACTTATAACAACACAATTTAAATGCGCCTCAAAAGCGCTTCGATTCTTTTTTATTCATTTTCAACTTGTATACAATTTAATTTTGATTGCCCAATGCGCGCGAGCGATGCGCGAAATTTGATTTGTTGTCGGCAATGGTCTCAGTAAGCTTATCAGGACCAGGGCGGATACAAGGGAAGATTGGCCGATAGCTACCCTTGTTATAGTTAGGTGCTAGGTAATATATAAATTAACAGGCGTGGATCCGCCCC
This sequence comes from Semibalanus balanoides, assembly GCA_014673585.1. Classification (NCBI taxonomy): domain Eukaryota; kingdom Metazoa; phylum Arthropoda; class Thecostraca; order Balanomorpha; family Balanidae; genus Semibalanus; species Semibalanus balanoides. Next base: position 59,645 of record VOPJ01005028.1, on the reverse strand, counting down.
CCCCGACCGGTCTGCTTAACCAAGGGCGCAACTTTTTTTATAGCGCACCCTCTCTACTGAAATCCTAATCCACGCTGATTACAAAATATTATAAATCTGACAATAAAAAGGCTCCTCCAAATGAAGTCGGCCAAATGACAATAACTATTTTATGGTAGTTTTAGGCCAATTTTTATGCCAGGCCTCCGCCTAGTATGAGGCTCTGTCTGCGTATCGGGAGCTCCATGCTCTTAGTTACCGAGGCATCCTGTCTGTACTGGGCAGGGCCCCCTATTAGTTACTGGGGGTCTATGTCTAATACTGGGCTCATGTCTAGTACTGGGGAGTAGGGGGCTCCTGTAAGTATGGGCCTTTGTATATACAGGTGTCAAGAAATTACCCGAACAGCTATTTGACGTCTTACACAGAAAAATACAAAAATTTTTGTCTTTATACCAGCAGCACCAAAACCGAGCAATGCAGTGATTACACCAGTTTGGCATATCGCAGCTTATATTCCCCAGCACACCGGAGAAATGCTAGCCGCCCGCTTTATCTGTTGCACAAGTCCCAATAATGCTATGTGAACAGGCTTTCTCTTGATCAAATTTTTGTTGATGATGCCCTAATAGATTTTTCAATAGTTTTATCCGGACTTATTCTCAGACAATATGGCTTTCTCCCAAAATCCATAAAAAATATTCGCACCACTGTTGGTGCTTGGGTACAGCGTTGAGGGTGCACCCTTGCATGAATGGCTCGATCCTGACTTCCACCAACTTTATTTTCAAATCCGATCCATCCTGTGGCCGTCCCTTCAACAGTACAAGTCCTTCTTTTGGCCATTTTCTGGTGTATTATTTTGTCCATTTATGGTGTTTTTGAGGAATCACGTGCAGCTCAGAAGAGTTACAAATGGCCTCACATTTCCCACACTTGCACTTTTGTGGATCGCGTTGACCGTTTCAACCGCGAGAACGTCCGGCAACCGTCTTACGCCTCACACACGTCTTTGTCGATTAGGGTTGGAAAAGTAAAATGCCACATCGGACACATTGACCACACTACGCGATTCCAGGTTCTTTTGGGTCCAATTGTGTGGCTCTGCGAACTTAAAGGTGGTGCGTGCGCCACATTCTGTCAATTTCGCTTTTTTGCAGCTGAGGAGAGACCGCAATATATTTTTTCGCGGAATAGCATGCACTAATGAGTTGGATGGATGTACCATCCTGTGGCGGTGGATCAGCTTGCGCTGGATTAGCGCGTGTTTAACCGCCATCGGACACTTTCTTGGCGACCGGATAAGGCTTGTTTTGGTTGCGACCGGGCTTGTTGACACGGTAGTTCTCCCACCTTTGCACGTTCAACCACTGGTAATCTGGGTGCGACTGATATCCAACGCTGCTTGCATCACTGTTTTGAGCTGCGTCCAGCCAAAAATCAGCCTTTCACTCTTGTTGCAGAACCCAGGGGTTCTCATTGCCCAAGTTGCCGGTTTAGCGTTGGGCTGCAAAACGAAAAACAATCACCCGCCGCTTGACCCTTACCTAGCAACTGAAACCCGGCAACGACAGGACCTTGAGGGTTTGGTGTTCAAGTTCGACTGTTTGAGAGTATCTTATAAAAATTGACAACCGAGCTTCGCCGGTTTCAGTGCAAGACGATATTTAACTTGAAAAGTAACAGATCGTTCGAATCTGGGACACCCTGTACTGGGCTCCGTTTAATACTGGGCCTTCTGTATAGTACATAGGTCACTGTTAGTATGGGCTCCTGTTTAGCTTATGGCCATTGTCTAGTACTGCAGCCTCCTGTCTTATACTGGGAACTCCTTTGTATCAGGGTTCTCCTGTTTGTATCAGGGATCTCCTGCGTTTTATATGGGGGCCCCTTTAGTATGGGCTCCTGTTAGTTATGGGGGCCTCCTGTCTAGTACTGGGCCCTCTGTTTAGTACTGACGCCCTCCCGGCTAGTACTGGGCCTCCGCTATACCTGGGCCTCCGTTAGTAATGGCCCCCTGTCTAGTACTGGGCCCTCCTTTCTGTACTGGGGCTCCTGTTATTACTGAGGCCTCCCGTAGTACTGGTGCTCCGCTGTTTATACTGAGGGGCCTCCCGTCTATACTGGGGCTCCTGTCTAGTACTGAGGGCTCGCTCTATACTGGGGGCCCTCCTGCTCTAGTATGGGGCCTCGATAGTCTGAACTCCTGTTTAGTACTGAGGGCCTCCGTCAACTAGTACTGGGCCCCTGTCTCGTACTGGCCTCCTGCTTAGTATCGACCTCCTGTCTTATACGGGCCCTGTCTAGTACGGGGCCCCTGTTAGTACTGAGGGCCCTCCCGTCTATACTGGGGCATCCTGTTTAGTACTGAGGGCCTCCCGTCTAGTACGGGCTCCGTCTAACTGGGGGCCTCCTGTAGTATGGGGCCTCCTGTAGTACTTGGGCCTCCGGTCTAATAATGGCCTCCTTTAGTACTGAGGCTCCCGTGTACTGGGCTCCTGCTTATACGAGGGCTCCCGTTTAGTACTGGCGCCCTGTCTAGATAACTGGGGGCCTTACAGGCCTCAGCAGGTTTGCTCATGTAGAATTGACCAGGAACATGCATTTTCTTTCTTTTTGACAGTGGCCATGGCACTTTTTGTGATGAAGCCTCCGTGAAATCTGGGGTCAAAAAGAATGTTTGCCCCCGCTGGCTGACGCCAGGGGGCTGCTTTGCCCCCCCTGCACCCCCCGTGTGCCCCGCCCCTGTCGAGTGCTTGTCAAGGAGCCATTTATCTATATTATGATTGCTTATTTTTTCTTTTTGGCTGATATATCCTTGAATGTTAACCCCAGATGGTATATCCGGTGAGACTCGTTTGCTTCACGTCAAACTTCGAGAGAAGTGTACGATTTTGATATAAGTATGTTTTTAGCTTGACATAAAATTTGTATTGAGCACCAATGTGTGGTACGTTGGTGATCGTCTTCTGGGAACAAAACTTTTCCCTGTATTCCCTCAGCTGAGTTGTTCAGTCACCAGCTGTGGTATGTATGTGCGTTCAAAATTCCTATCCTATGTTCCCTCTGCTGAGTTGTTCAGTCACCAGCTGTGGTATGTATATGCGTTCAAAATTCCTATCCTATGTTCCCTCTGCTGAGTTGTTCAGTCACCAGCTGTGGTATGTACGTACAGAATTCCTATCCTATGTTCCCTCTGCTGAGTTGTTCAGTAGCCAGCTGTGGTATGTACACAATTCCTATCCTATAAAGTGCAGGTACCGCAGCCGTGTCCCAGTTTTATAGTGGCATCAAGAGTAGCCGTACTCTCGGCCTGATTGCCGTGTTTGCCTTCCGCCCTGCCGGAGGAGACATTTTCGGCGACAGTTAGGCAAAGTTGGTCGCTCGTGTCAGCGGCGGCCGGCGCGTGCAGGGGTGAGACTCCTCAGATGCTGAGCACGTTCCTCACTGAACGCCGAACTTGAACTTGAGCGGCTGCACAGGATGGTGAGGGAGAACATAACCGTGTAGGGCGGGGCGGCAGCTGTGGGTTACAGGATGGTGAGGGAGAACATAACCGTGTAGGGCGGGGCGGCAGCTGTGGGTCACAGGATGGTGAGGGAGAACATAACCGTGTAGGGCGGGGCGGCAGCTGTGGGGGCTGCACAGGATGGTGAGGGAGAACATAACCGTGTAGGGCGGGGCGGCAGCTGTGGGTTAAACTACGTATCAGCCGTCAGATGGACGGTACTGGCGGCGAGTGACGAGCCAAGTTCCACAGACAATCTGTGCAAGTAACCGACGGAGCTTTGACAAATGGCATGCCGGAGTCGGCGGCTGGATCGGCCACTGGGCCTGGATCGGCGGCTGGATCGGCCGCTCGACCGTCGGCTGATTGCCTGCGGTGATAGCGTAGTGGCTGAGTCGAGTCTGAGGAGGCTGGGCTAATAGGGAGAGGCCAATGCAAACTAGCGAAAGAGAAACGTGATTGCAAAGCTATTATTCATGACGTAACGTATTTCTCGCGAAAATGTTCAGAGGTAAGTGAGTTTGCGAGTGCGAAAACGTGAACTCCTGGCCGATTTGCTGGACTGCTCTGCAGTGTGCTATATAACCTATCCAGTGTCCAGTGTCCATAGGTGGCGGTGTATTAATTAAAAAAGCGTCTCGCGCTCCTATGCTGGCAACGTAGCGCTTGCCAATACAAATGACAGTCATACTCCCCTTGTCCCAGAATCAGCTGCTGCGAATGAGTTCATCATTCATCCGCGCCTTATATTTGCTATCATCTTCCATCATGCCCCACCGGGCTCCAGTCCAACGCGTTCAGCCCCGCCCCGCCCGCCCCGCCCGCCCCGCTCAGTACTGCTCAGTGCTGAGTGCCCAGTCCTGCCCAGTCCTGCCCAGTCACATCCGGCGCCGTCAAGACACACCCAGCACCACCCAGTCTCATCCAGTCCCATCCAGTCGATCAGTTCCAGATCCAGCTCCAGGCAGGGAGAAAAAGCAGACAGCGCAGTCCCTGGCCAGCACGGAAGGGCCCCTGAGCAGGCTGGACGACCCCTGGACAGACTAGATGGCCCCTGGAAAGCTCAACCTAAAAAATAAAGTGTCCGAAATCCGTAGTTTTTCTGTTTTTTTTTTTTTTTTTGGGGGGGGTTGCCTCAACTTCGGGAAGGACCCTTTTGAGGTGCCCCCTTCGACGCAATCCTGACTACGTGCCTGGCTCCAGCTCCCTTCGGCCACAGCCACCCCGTCCTGCTTCGCTTGCCTCAGCCATGGATGAGAATTTCTCATCCATGCCTCAGCCAACCTCTCTCAGCGGCTCGTCCAGCTCCAGCCAACCCTGCAGTGCCCAGCCCTCTCTCGTCTGACTCAGCCGCGCCCGCCCAACCCAGCCCCGTCCAGCTCAGCTTTCCAGCGTAACCCGTTCTCGTCTCCAGGCAGTCTGCACCGCTCCGGGACCTGCCGGCACCATGTGTCGGAAATGCTCTGCCGGACAGCGCCGTAAAGAGAGGGCGAGAGAGAGAGAAAGAGGAGCTGTCGGCACTCTGACTCGGCCGCTATGCAGCAGCGCCTGTATGACGTCATAGCAGCCCTGCAGTGCTGACACTGACCGGGCTGACGCGGACAGCTGCGCCTGGCGGCTGTGCCGCCGGGAGATGGTCAATGTTTACCAATCGGCTGGTTGGGCCAAACCAGCAGACGATCGGGCCGCCCCAGGCTGCGTCGGCGGCGCAGTCATTCGAGAGCTTTGTTTACCCGAGGTTAGACGGCGGCAGGCGCGTCTGTTTGGTTAGAGAGTGCTGTACAGGAGGAGCTGCGATTGTTGTCTGTTTGGCGTGTCGATCAGGATACAGTCCAGCTGTGGACAATGTCAAACATGCTCTTCCAATTGACACCAGTGTACACATGTCTGTTCAGCAAGTGTCCTTTGTTTCGATCGCAGCAAGCCATTGTTTGGTGACCGTGACCATCGTGAGACTTCGTGTACAAAATGATTTAGTTAAATCACTAATGTTATATTATATATACTCAGCATAGAAAGTACTGAAAATGTATCAATGACTAATTTATAGACGTAGCAATAAATTAGGAACGTAAAGATAAAATAATTGGTTCGGTATAGATTATTGTTGCGGTCTGAGCAGAAATACCGGTGGCAGACAATTATCGGAAAATGCTTCCGACTGTTATCGGGTGACATTATCCCGGAAAGACCTATACCAGCATGCATATGGTAGCAAAGTCCTTGGCTGTGTGATTCCGATCAACACAGTTGGGTACCCATAGCCTGTTATAACTAACCCATTAACGGTTGTTGATGATCGCTGCCTCTATTGTGATTATAGCGGTCAAATGTCAACTTGAAACATTCAAGGGCGTATCCAAGGGAATGCCCTTAACACCTGCGGGCTTCCCTATGGGCTGAGGGGCCCAACTTGTATTTCATTTAAGGGGCCCTTGGCTGTCCAGACTTCTTGTGTTTGTCTGAGGGGGTCCTCCGTCCATCTGAGGGGGCCCTTGATCGGCATGAGGGGCCCACTATCTGTCTGAGGAGGCTCTCTATTGGCCTGAGGGGCCCTCTGTCAACCTGATGGGCTCGCTCCTCTGTCGGCATAAGGGACCTGCTGCAGGTCTCAGGGACCCATGTCGGCATGAGGGCCCTCTGTCGGTTTGAGGGGCCCTCTGTCGACCTGAGAGGGCACTCAGCTAGCTAGAGGGGTCCCCTTTCGGTTTAACGGGGCATTCTAAACTCATAAGTGAGCCACGAACCGGCTTGAGGGGCCCTTTCGACCCCAATGAGCCCTCCGTCAGCCTGAAGAGGCCCCTCTGTCGGCCTGAGGGCTGAGGGCCCTCTGCCAGCCTGATAATCCCTCAGTGGCCTGAGGGGTCCGCCCCTGTAGCTCAGTCGGGAGAGCGCTGGGCTTCTGACCTGTCCCGGTAGTGGCAGCCCGGGTTCGAGTCTCTTCGGCGCTCGCTATTTGCTCTTGACTGGGATGGCCTGCGGCCGGTGGCAGCGGTCGCACTGAGAAGATCAGGTGACGTCAGTGAGCGCGGGGCGGACCGTGTCCAGGTATGTCGGGCACGTAAAAATTTCGTCTAAATTCTGCCGACCAACATGAATTGTACGATCGGGTGGTGGGATCAGAGCCTGCGCAACAAGCTCTGCTTAGCGCGGGTCCTGACTTCGGAAATCCATCCATATAAAACATTCGGAGTAAATTTAAAAAGGCCCTCTGACGTCCTGAGGGGCAGGGGGTGGAGGTCCTCAGCCGGCTTAAAGGGGACTTGATCGGCCCAAGAGACCCTCTGTCGACCTGAGTGGGGCCTATAACGGTATGAGGGGCCCTCTGGTGGCCTGATGGACCCTTGGTCAGTTTAAAAGGCCCCTTTCGACCCAAGGGGCCCCTTGGCCGCCTGAGTTAGCCTTAGGCCAGCTTAAGGTGACCCTTGGTCGCCCGGAGTGACCCTCAGTCGGCATGAGAGTACCTGAAGAGGCTTTCTGTCTGCCTGAGATGGTAGATTCTGCCATTTGCCGGGTATGATGTCCAAAATAGGTATACATAGGAATAGGTCTGCCGTAGAACCTTAGAATTTACGGCACAGTAAAACCCAACCCCAAATCACCACCACCACTACACCCAGAATAAGTAGTTAAAATTGTGATAGCGAAGCTAAAATATGTAGAGGACCCTGTGTCCATGGGAATTGGATATATGTGCAAGTGGCCCACATGTCATTGACTACCTGCGGGCATACCGTTGGCGAAAAATCCTGGACTGTCCTTTGGCGAGCATATAAATACCCAACTCGCAAGCGAGAGTTCCTGTGCATTGGTTATTTGACAAAAAATTATGTCAATGAATATGGTCAACAGTAATTTTAAAGTTTACCCGAAATGCTAACATTGTAGTCAAATAATGATTATTAATAATAAAAACAGGCAAGTGCTCGTAACTTCCATAGTCGGTACGTTCCATAGTCGGTACGTCGGTACGTCCCTTGGACTCTATCTCATGCAGAAGTGCAATTGCCCACAATCTTCATAACCCTTCACTCCTTAGAAATATCACCACAAGGCGAGAGTATAAAATATCGCACTACTAATTCTCGTCGAGGATTCACGTCATCAATTAATCCACACATTCTAGCTGAACAAACGGAGGGCGACATCTACGCATCTCTACAAACTTATGTAGTGCCAGCTTGCACTGAACGCAGTGGCCAGTGAACTGGATGGAGCACATCGCTGCAAATGTAGGTAAGGTATGTCCATTTCAAGTTTAAAGCTATAATAACACTCGGTGAGCAAAATCTAAGTATGCTAAGATGGCAGATGCCAAGATCATACTGATGCTGCATCTAAATCAACGACTTATTACACAGGGTTTTAGCAAACCAAGATACAGTGCTACATCCTCAACGCGAGAATAAGTCGGGAAGCTCTTCACCGGATGGTTTCGTGTATCAACACCATCTATTATGACTCGGATCGCATCACGTGAGGAAGAATTCAGGAGACATTTCGCCGGTTCGCTGTGGCCATCCATTACATGCGCCTCCTACTCCACTCCACCGACCATATGCGTAGCCGTGGAGCGGATTCAGTGGTCGGAGAAGGAGCAACACTCTATCAGTCCAACATCGAGAAATACTGCAAATCGAAAACTCACGCAGTCGGCATAAACCACACGTGAGTGAGAAATGCGAATACATCGGCAAACTGCCTGCGGAAAAAGTCGTCTTTGCAATCTTCAACTGGTATTTTCATATATATGTATTTTGTCATAGACATCATATATTATATAATTGGATTTTTCAGGAACATCAACAGTATCTGTATACACGGAGCTGTTTTTCAGTACCGTCACAATTTGTACCTACAGTCTAGGTTGACGATGCCCAGGAAGACGCATGCTGCCGTCATCGACCCCCGCCTTCTCTCTGCTGCCCTGCCACATATACAGGGGCGTAGGAACTCATTAGAAGTTGGGGGGGCAAACGGTATTTTGAAGTCGATTCTTCATGCAAGTCACATACGGCCCGTAATGTTAAATCCGAAAATGTTATGGGGGGGCAGGATTGCCCCCACCCCCTGCCACCCGCTACGCTTACGCACCCCCATGCACATATACCATAGCTGCCGCAAGCGTGTCGGCAGTAGTAGTACCACCACAGGCTCCGCAACCGCTACGCGCGATGACGCAGTCCTGCGGTTCTCCCTCCCTCCCCAGCTATATGGCAGTAGTAGGAGGTACCCTCAGAAACACGCCGTTCAAGGTCAGCCGCACCGCTTACCGGCGTTGACGCAGTAATGCGTTCTCACCTCCCTCCCACCAGCTATAAGGCAAGTAGTCAAAGTCCATGGCCCGAGGACCGGCGACTCGAGCTTCCGGGCATGACCGCAGTCTGCGTTCTCCCTCTCCTGCCACCCTCACGCCCACTTAGGCAGTAGGTAGGTACACAACAACCATCCTCAGCAACACCCGGGTTACCAGTCAGTCATGGCCGAATCCAACTTCGCCGCAACACGGCTTACGCGTAACGCAGTACGGCGTTCTCCCCCTCGACCACAGCGATATTACCGAGGCTAATGGCAATTATAACCGTCTGCCGGCCGGCGGGCGGCGATCAACACTCGCCGACCGCGCGTCTCGGCCCAGGAGCTGTGCTAGTGGTGCTGGCCAGGACAGCCGGCCGATCAATGGCCGGGCTAGTTGCTGGTACCTGATGCAGTGAACGACCCCGAGAGCTCGCCTCTGCACTCTCTCTCCCTCTTCCTTATACCCTCTCCCCCTCCCTCATCTCTGCGTGACCTTGGGCCTGCAAAAACTGTGCTGCACCAGCAGAGGTGAAAGATTGATGAGAACGTGCTTCGGAAACTTGTAAATGAATGTTGCGAAAAACAGATCGTAAAGAGTCTTTCATGTCGAAAACCAACAGCCCACATATCCCAGAAATATCTATAAGCGAATGTCTTCAATTTCAATTTTTTGTAGTGTGATTTTCACAATAGTCGTAGTCGTATGTATGTACAGTAGGATCCGGTCGCATTCTTCACTCTGAGTTGCGGTGGCACGTAACCACTCTATAGCCGTCTTCTGGCGGAATATACGACCGAGGCCCGGCTGCACATCGCGGTGAGAGGCGGCCCGCTGCTGAGTCATGGGCCGTCTCGCGGGAACTCTCTGACCGACCGCGGCGCAGTTCCAGATCAGTCTCTCTCTATATATCCACATTCTGCCGCCACTGGAGCCGCTCGAAATCCGCCGGCATCCACACCGGAATTGTTATGTGATCCGTAAAGCTGGGACTAGGACACGAGAGAGGAATGAGGCACGCGTTTCAGCGAGGCGGCCGGAGTGGGCGAAGTCGAGCGCGGTACAGCCGGAAGCGTGCGGCGAACATGGCTGAGTCCGTTTGGACGTCCTTTACCTTAGATAAGATTTAGATAATGGGCCGGTTCAGCACAACTTGTGGCGGGAAAGAGCAGCGGGATGGTTTCACAGAAGCCGAGTCAGGACGGACAGCGGAGGTGCATCATCCAAAATACATGGAATTTAAATTGGGTAGGGTAGGAGCCAGGAGTAGCGCCTGAGGTCCCGGAGGATTTCCTCAATTTGGCGAAAATGTCGATTGACCTTTGATGTCTATTGTCAGCAGTTCTATCGTCCGAGGGTGAAGCGCGGCTTGGTATGTAAACGGCCAGAGTACGGTACATTTGGGTAGGTGAAGGGTGCTTTTACATATCTCTAGCACATTTCAGGATTTTCGTCAGTACGAGAGCATATGAGCAAATTGCATAGAACTAGCACGTCATTATTGCATACATGAATCTCCTATAGGAGACACTATAGCTCAATGCAAATGCCTAACACCATGCATCTCCTATATGGCATAGGTGACGGGAACGGGTGGGGGAGGCACACCGTGACTCCCTTTCACACTTGAATTGTAAAGGTGTGAACACCATTACAAAAGTTATGACGCAGGAAATCTTTCTTTTCTGCTACGCACCCACACGAGCAAGGTGACCTACTCTTACTATATCGTATATGGCCATGTGGGTGAGCTAAACTATAACTGCCAAAATGACCTAAAGGCATACTCTTACAATTTTGGATATGGGCTTAAGATCATGAATTTAGTCATATTATCCAGAAGTGTTATATGAAACAACAGTTTGATAACACATTAATAGCACATACAAGGCACACAAACCCAAGATCGAAGAAACGCGTTTCGAGTTCGACACAAAGACTTCGTCAGTATCAGGAATATTTATGAGTGTGATAATACTCGTGCAAAAACGATAAATGTTTGAAAAATCGTAGAAAGTATACTTCAAAGAAAATTGCAAAAGGAAAACGTCGAACAGGAAAACGACATGTTATTCCACACTGCCATCTCGGATTCGCTTTTTAACCCTTAAAATGAAAAGTACTGTTTTTAAGAGGTTTTTCACAAAATAAATATTTGTAAACCTATTTCAAAAGGAATACATATTCAAAAGAACCACGTATGGACAATATCCAAACCAAATTTCAAAGCAATATATTTGTGTTTGACTGACTTATGGCTCCCTAAGTATAAGTTACTCATTATATTTTTTGGAAGATACGTTTTTGTTTTGCTTTTTAGCGGCCAGAATTCAGTGGCGGCGCCAGGGGTCAAAAACGTAGGTGAAGGCAGTCAGGAAGGAGGGGGGGTTGGCTAAGGTATCTAAAATACACTGCAGATCAACCACGGTTACTTCTTTACCGCTACGTGCAGCCTTGTTAGCTGTCATCAATTGGATATTGAATTTAAAATGTAAAATATTGTTACGCAAGTGTGCGGAACGCAGCTCCTGATTCTGCATTTCTGTCAGTTAACAAGAATTGGTTGCGGTTGGCATTAATAATAGAATAGGACTCAGAGCCTTCACATAAAATAATCCGGTATATATGCGAAGAACAAGGCTAAGCAAAAAATGCATAGAATATAATGTTCTAATAAGTTTGTATCTAAGCGATCTGAACGGCCCGCCATCTCCTTGCAGCATTATGCAACTATCACATTTACAAGGAAGATGAAGACAGTTATAAAACACTAGAAAAATATTCCATTCAAGAATAACCAAACATTGTAATTTAAATCTCGGCGCCTGTCACAAAGGTCTTGCTGCTGCGTGTTTGACGCCGCAATCGGATTTCTCTCTCCGGAACGAAGCGCCCGCAAAACTCAGCTAGATTCTGGTACGTCTGTTACGCTGAGAAAGCTGCCAGATCTTGGCGAGACAAGCGTTTCGCTGTGAGGCAGTGCCTACAGCCCAACTTTTCCACAATGCTAACTTGTTCAATAGCTAGCTGATTTGAGCCTAACAAAACCAACGCAATATTGTAATAACATAAGAGACGCGTTTTAGCTGATTGGGAAAATTGTTTTGTCCTATGAATATGCAATTTCCTTTTATTGTCCTACTAAGGATTATTAATACAATTTAGAAAAATGATATTAATTCTTCATTTGTTTGGCTATTTAGGTGGAAACTGCCTCATCTCCTCAATGGAAGAACCGCCAACTGCAGAATTCAGATACAGAACAAAATACAAATTTTGTATTTCGAGACAAAACTGATCTAGATACTAGAAACATGCTTGTTTATTTCCATTCAAATTTGGACCTTATGTGACCGGACCTTGACCTTATATGAGGTTAGGTTGTGAAAATGGCTGCTTTCGTAATGAGTAAATAACCCATGACACATATGTTGCATGACTTTCGTATACAGATATATTTTGCTATTTGTGACCTGACTTCGACCTGTGCTTGCCATTTTAATTTTAATTCAGTATAAGATGCATGATACCTTAGAGAGCACTTTAAACATGCGTCATATTTTGTAGAATATACATAAATAAGCGCATATAGCCGCGCGACCAGAGACCGAGCCAAAGTGGGAAGGAGGGTCATGGGTGCCATGTCAACCCCTCCCTCCTCTTGAGCAAACACCAGTTTACACCAGATCAAATGACCCGACTCTCCCCCCCCCGCAGTCAACAACATTTGGGCTGAGAAGTGAAATTCGAGGAGTGAAATCGAAGTGCCCCCTCCATCCCCACCTTGCCCAGAGCCGTTCCGCCGCCACTGCCTATATGGAGACACTACAGCTCAATGTAAACTCCAACAGCGGGCTGTAATCTCTGTTACTGTAATCCGGTCCACAATGTTAATGATGAACACAAACACATCGCAAAAAGGTAGGTACTCCATGTTTTACAGAATCTTGTGCACAAAGATTTGACACGATTTTTTCAGCTTGCGTATCTCGCCAAAATTTTGAAAAATCACAAGAAAACGTACGTTATGGGCTAAGGCCAACAACAGCACTGTGCCATACTAACTTTGTTTCGGTCTTATGTGTCTACCATCTACGATAACTACGATACCACGCTATCTCCGCTGTGCACTGTCCAGTACAGCTCTATCACTGCACTTGCCTGTATTGTTCTGCCGCACACTGCTCCGCAAGCGACAGAGCGCTCATCGCTGGCGTCTCTGCAGCAGCTGAGCCGTCACAAGCGCGCCACGCTCGCACCAGGCGCCATCAACCCAAGGAGAACGCACCCTCAGGACACGATCTGGTGGGCACATACAGCGGGCGGTAGGCAGGAATCGGTGCCCGGGAAAGTGCCCCTCCATTGGTCATGAGGCTTTAGACAGAAGCAGGTCTGAATATCGGCGATTGGCGCCATTGAAGGACGCGTTGACTAGCCGACCAACAAGCCACACACACACACACACACACACACACACACACACACACACACACACACACACACACACACACCACATTGCTCGTGTGAAGATATCAGTGGATATTTTTTACATAATCAGAGGTCTGAATATATTTACTCTGACTTTGTGATACTGTGTGCTTTTCATGCTATTGTATTACTACATAATTATGAACAATTGTTTATGCCTCGCCTTTTGATAATGCCAACTACCAGCGTAAATGTGTTGTTTTTCGGAAGAGTAGGCATGCCTTTGTTCAAAAATGACGAAGAGCTACAGCTTATTGAGGCAAAGCAGACAGGTTTTGAAGATGGCATCAGCTGCAATTTTAACACAATTGGCTCACCAAAAGTATTCTTTCCTGTGGTGCCTCCCAGCGCCTGGATTGGGGGGCCAGAGTCCAGTGACCTGCCCTCTGGCGCCGGCTCCTTCTTCATGAGTTCCATAACATCGTCCCTGGCCAGAGCAGCCAGCGCGCCGCCTGATAGTAGGCTGGTCAGCGTCTGAGGAGAGAGATGGAGGGAGATCCAGTCAGCCCACGTCGGACATCGGGGTCATAGTGGGCGCTGTCTGTTTAATCTAGCAATGATTTAGCCGCTGTTCGTTTAAGACCAAGGTGACATATTTTGTGTTTGCTCTTCTGTTATCTGCAGTTTACCCGGCTGCAAGCTGCATTGCACACGTGGAACAAAATTGATAACACCGACAACACAATTGGAACATGATTGCCTTGTGGTAAATACCTAATATCGGACTAAAGTTAGAATATAACAGCCTTCTCCCGAGCATCCGTTCGCGAGTGCTTGTCGTCTTCTGGCTCCCTGCCACTAATCCCCAGCCCTCTCTGGCTGGATGCGTCACGTACCGTGCCGCTGAAGGCCGTGCCCGGCTCCTCCGCGCTTTCGGCCACCTCAGTGGCGCCCTCTGTGACAACAGGTGGCGACGCTGTCGTAAAAGCCCACTCGGGCAGAGACGCGCTTGTCACAATCTCGTCCCCGCCGACGGCAGCGTCGCCCGCGGCCGAATCAGACACTACGATGTTAAAGGTGTCGCCCCTGTTGCCGAGACCGGGTCTCTCCGTGGCGAGGTCCGGTCCGGCCACCACGTTCAGGCCACCTTCTTGGCTCTGAGGCGACTCCTCCGTCGGAGCGGCAGCCTCCTCCGTCGGAGCAGCAGCCTCCTCCGTCGGAGCGGCAGCCTCCTCTTCGCCGATCACGACAGGAGCCTGCGTCGTCTCCGCCGCGTCCACGGCGTCGGTGGCGTCGGCAGTGGTGGGCGGGATGGTGGGTGTCTCCTCCGGCGTCGGCTCCGCAGCGCCGACACCCTCCACCACCACCGGAGGCCGAGAGCCGGCCGTCGCGTCGGCGACGTCGCCGGTCGTTGGAGCCGGGGCCTGCTCATCGGCGGTCGGCGCGGTTGTGGCCTGCTCGACGGTCTCGGCCGGCGCCGTGTCACCTGGCTGGTTCGACTCGCTCTCGATCGTCGTATCGAAGCCGCGAGCCTCGACGACCGAGGGCTCAGCAGCCACGATAGTCGGCGTCCCAGGTGCCTCTGTTGAAGACGCAGCGGCCGGCGTCGGAGTCGCCGACGGTTCCGGTGTGCTGGGGTCCTCCGGGGCCAGTGTCGCAGCCGGCTCCGAGTCCGGTCCCACAGACGGCTCTGTAGTGGCCGACAGCTCGGACTCGACCTCCTCGAAGAGCTCGAAAAGCTCGCGGATGATGTCACCGTTAGCAGTCGGCTCCGGTGCTCCTGTAGTCGCTAGCTCTGGTGTCTGCTCTTCTGAAAGAGAAAGCTCTGGCTCCGCTGAAGCGGTCGTTGATGACTCTGACACTAGCTCCGATCCGGCAGTGGTAGAAGCCTCCGGCTCCGAAGTCGCGGTCGGTTCCGGCTCTGGCTCCGCCGTTACGGTGGGCTCCAGCTCCGGCTCCACTGTGGTAGAAGGCTCCGGCTCGGGCTCTGCTGTGGTAGGAAGCTCTGACTCAGCTGTAGCCGTCGGCTCCGGCTCTGGCTCCGCTGCGGTAGTAAGCTCTGGCTCGGCTGTAGCCGTCGGCTCCGGCTCTGGCTCTACTGTGGAAGACGGCTCAGGTGCCGCAGC
The DNA here is from genome assembly GCA_014673585.1 of Semibalanus balanoides. Taxonomy (NCBI): domain Eukaryota; kingdom Metazoa; phylum Arthropoda; class Thecostraca; order Balanomorpha; family Balanidae; genus Semibalanus; species Semibalanus balanoides. Next base: position 44,308 of record VOPJ01005028.1, on the reverse strand, counting down.
CTCCGGACTTTCCGTGGTGAAAAGCTGCAGCTCCTGCTCCCACATAGGATGGTTGTCGGCCTCCAGCCCCGAATGCAGGTCCTCCTCTGGCTCTGGCTCCGGAGTAGAGGATGGCTCTGGCTCCGGCTCCGCACTCGGCTCCGGCTCCGGCTCCGATGTTGGCTCCGGTTCTGGCTTCTCGCTTCGGTCGTCGCTCTTGTCATCTGAAAGAGCAGACGAGTTGAACATTGATATAAATCACTTTAACATGTTTAAGGGACTGAAGATAATCTTAATTTTAGTCGCGCCATTCTCACTTTCCAAAAGAGAGGTCTAACTCGGACACATGTCAGTGTCAAGACTTTTTGAAATGTTAATCTTGCTACCGTAAAATGAATCGGCTCTTTACTCGTACAGTTGCTCTTCTATCGATGAACTAATTTTTTCCTATACAAAATTCCATGCTTTTTGTGAGATACTAAGACCATAGAAGACAGTTACTATAGAGCTAAAAACTAGTTTTCTTTGAAAACATTCATTTGCAGCGTAGGTGCTAGTGTTTAAGATTATGGCACTTGACAGCAAGACGGATTGTAAGTGTTCCGCGAGAAAAGTGATCTTTCAAGCAAGTCAGTTGGTATACATGTCGGTAACGCTCGGCCACTAATACGAATAACGAAAGTTGATGTATAGTATACGGTCGATTTAATCGTTGGCACGCAACGGTTAGGATCTTAATGAAAAGACCGACCTTGTGAATCTTCACCCATGATGTTGATTTTGACATGTAACATTAAATTTGAGGGAGTTACGATCTATCACAGGTTAAACAGCCTCTCACCGTTGCCTGGCTTCTGGTTCCAGTCAGAGTCGTCAGCGCCGTATATGTCGTTGACGTTAATCTCGTCTTCCCGCCGTCCTGTGACAATTATCACCAGTCAGTCAACTGAACACTCGTAAAAAATAAATTGAGGGGAAACATTGTGAGACTTAAGACATATATCATATATATATATATATATATATATATATATATATATTAATAATACCTATTCCTTATAGTTAAAGACCGTTAATTGTTGTAAGCTTTCCTGGAGTTTATTAGTGTTTAAGCGTTAAAGTGTCTAGGTACAGTTTTAACAATGCAGCGCTGTTAGTCTGCAGATAAGCTGGGAGCACATTTCCACGCCAGTTAGTCTTCCCGGGATTCGAACTCGGAACATCATTGTACGGTAGCGAACGTTATGTCGCTGGAATAACTGGTTCGCACGTGGTATAATGATGTATCAGGACAAGCCACTACGGTGCTGGAGCCTAATTTGGTTATTACTTTTTTTTGGGCCATTCAAAGAGACGACTTGGACATGCATGCAACAATTTAGCAAAGCAGACATTTACAGAAACTTATAACGGCCAAAAAAGGTACGGCAGAAATATTGTAGTAAACACGATTTTTTTTAACTGAAATAAATTGGAAACATTTGCTTAAATATACCGATTCATGCTATTTTCGATATTTTGTGATATTTTTAGTACGAAATATGCTATTTTGCATCTCATGCTTGGAATGTTGCATTAATGACTCTAAGCCTGAAAAGATGACACAATCTTCGGTTACTTTGACAACGGATAGTGATGAACTTCTACAAATATATTCAACTTCACATCACGTATTTTATCGGCGCACAAGTCAGCTCTCCCTCTGAAACAGCATTGCTTCATAGCATCAGCACCCTGTTCCTCCTGCTGACCCGCCCTGACACTGATCGGTATCACTATACATCACTGACGTGTCGTACATACCCCCTCTGCCGCGTGTCTTCTGTTGCAGTTCGGGACCGTCCAGGCCGCTGTGAGTTCGCGTTGCTGGGCGCTCCTGACTCGGCGCTCGGCGTCAGATCTACAACAGCATCACAGCACCAGTCAAGTGACTGAGTACCAGCTACACAAGCTGGCAGTGGTAGGCGAGGCCTACAACACGATCACCATACAGCCCAGTGCAGTCCCAGCTATACAGCTGCAGTGGTATGTCAGAGGCTACAACACGATCACAGTACCAGTCGGTGCAGTACCACTTGCGAGTAGTGGCACGTCACCAGTGCTCGTCGCTTCATTTGTAAGGCAGATAACCGCCACGTTTGAAAGTGGGGAAAATGTCTGACGGCTGAGAATAATTACCGGGGCTGACGGTCCTTTGGGTGGCTTAACATCTCAATCAGTTGTTAAAATGTGTGCTACGCTTCGATTTCCCAGGCTTCCTGAACCATTTGCCAACATTGAAATATGTCATTATTACAACATTTTGCTCCTTAGTTGTCATGGCTATTAGCAATGGGTACTATTATTCAAGGTCAAGCACAGACCTAACTCTTTGAAAGACTCGGAGCATGTGGCCACATTTACATATAGAGTACAATAATGTATGAAAATTATTTCAGCGCTCTAAAAGGACGCTGAGCGAGTTTTGCCAACCGAGTGTTGAGTGTTGCCAACCGATTTTATCTTTTGCTTTTTGATGCAACGAACAGGTACTGAAAATCCCCACCCAAGTATGAATATACAATGTCGGGAGCTCGGGTAATACGCTGAGTGGTACTGATGCTCAGTGGTCCGTGACACACACCATATCGTATAGAGAGAGTTCTGAAATACACATCATATTGGATTAGCTGAAGCTGATAGCTGCTTCGATTTTATTTAGTGTAATTACTTTTAATATTTCGCAGCTGATCACACGCAAGAGACAACACTTAACACGTAGTTTGTATACAACCGCACGATATTTACTCAAAGCAAAGGTATTGCACTGCTATCCAACAAAATAAAAATTGTTGCTTTGACACCAGCTAACCAAACGTGTAACTGACGCCAAATGTTCGTTGCCGTCCTGACTCAAGACACGTCTTGGCAGCTCCTCAAGCCACGTCCTGCAGGCCGCACCAAACCTTAACGACACATATATGTACATACATACATACATACATATTACGTACCTTTGAGGTCGATCGCCACACGTACGACGCACGGACGCTCGCCACACCTACCTTTGAGGACGAAGAAGACGAGCAGGAACATGGCGCCGATGACGGCAGCGATGACGAACAGCACGAGCAGGCCGAGGCAGCAGTCGCGCAGTACCCGGCCCGGACGGAAGATGTTGGAGCAGCAGCGCTGGTACCTGGGGTCCGGCTCCAGGTCGACGCCGTACAGACCCGCGTGAGAGGCGCTCTGCCGGACCAGGGTTCGATGAGGTTAGCATCGTCATGGGTGACACCCCACAGCCACGTGACAGATACTCTGCCGGACCAGGGTTCGATGAGGTTAGCATCGTCATGGGTGACACCCCAGAGCCGCGTGACAGATACTCTGCCGGACCAGGGTTCGATGAGGTTAGCATCGTCATGGGTGACACCCCAGAGCCACGGGACAGATACTCTGCCGGTCACTGGACAGGCAGAAGGTTACCAGTGATGACGGAATGTCCCTATAATTGAAGACTTCGGCAGGTGTTTATGGAACATGGGACGAAGTCTTGAATTGTGAGTTGAATGATTGTCGAATTGTGTGACTTAACTGACAGTTGCAGGTTACTACCCCTAGTTTTTTATTTGATTGAACGCAATTTTATTTAAAATATTTTAAGATAGTCAATTTTTAATATAAATTCCCTAATTATCAGGATTTTAAATAATTAAGTATATACGTTAATAACCATTCTGCTCTCTGATTGGTCGTGACGCAATTAGCAATAGTTCAGGCGCAATGATACCTGAGGAGTTGTTGGGAGTTCGGTAGACACATTAATTTGTAAATAGAGTTCAACGCAAATTCAGCATCACGATAATGCGTCGAAATCAAAGGCACGTGTTAGGGGCGCATATCAAGGAAGATATCGCTCATTTGAAATCATGCAGCTCTTACTGAAACAAACAGAAAACTAAAAATTGTAGTGGGAATTCTACCTTGTGACCACAATCAATAATATTAACGCAGCTTCAAAGCATTTTAACGGACTGCTACAGCCAAACGGATCCTAAGGATGATCTAGATCTCTTTCCATACAAGCTCTAGATCCGACAGACACTATTTCAAGACAGCATTGAGGGCACGGTCGCATTTTGCAAGTAGTTTCTGGGGCAGTGTTCAGTGAGGGCAGCATCTGGATTGAGCCCAATCAACACTTTCTGTGGAGCTAACTAAACGATTATAGGTGTTTTAAGAAGAATCCCAGATCGGAAGCAACTAAAGACAGCAATTGGGACTGCACTGCGGACCATCCCCGCCGACATGTGCCCGTAAACACTCTTTTATTGAGTTATGATGGAGGCAGGGTTGTGCCTCAGCCGTAACAGAGTCCCATCTCGAACATAGTGCTGTTATATGATATTAAGCGTGAATAATTGTTGTTTTGAATATGCACAGTATAAATCTCCATGACTCTGAACAGTTTGTGTAACAGTTAATCAGAGAAAGGCGCTAATCATTTATATTTGCCACGGGAAATTATTGGAAATAACATGCTTTTCCATAGGATGCGCATACTTGCTAATACGTCAACTACTCAAGTGCTTTAAAAAAATAAACTTTTTCATCGCAAATATCTCTCCTGATATTGCATCTGTATGCAAAATGATGTGTATACGGTTGATCAGACATTTTATTGATAATTTTGCACACATTCACCAAACAATCTGCCACCTGTCCATTGTGTGACTTAACTGACAGTAGCCAATTATACCCCGGTTTACATCAAACTTGGCGTTGTGGATAACAATAATCGTGATAAGTATCAATAGTTATGAATTGCTGCGCGCGACAAGGCACCAAACATGGGACACAAGACGTGTCACAGTTGATTCTGGAGCGAAGCGTGTCATTTCTGCTGGACCAGGTGCAGCAGCATGGAGGAAAACCGTGCATAACTGGGCAGTTAAATCCTCATTAGATTTGCAGTTCCCTGATGATGGTATCATCAGGACTTTCCGTAGTTCTCGGACTTTTGTGAGCTCTCGTCTAATGGTCTTCTGCTTGCTGCGATTTAATCATGTAAAGTGTGCCTTTTGCTTTGCTTCAGCACGCACTCGGTATTCGGTAATTAAACGCAAGCATTTTAAACAACTGCAAAACAAGTTTGCTATACAATATGTTTCGAATGTGTCACTATCTAAATATTTCACATATACTATAAAGTTATTTTTAACGTGTCCTCTTTATCTGTACTGAATGGGAGCATTTATGTGCCATGTTATGATAGACTATGACTGATAGCATTTAAGAGCAAAAGAACAGTTTCGATTAAACTAGCGCTAAAAAATGTACCAAGTGAGACGATGATAAGCAGCAAGCACCCAGAAAATCATGTGCTTGTTTTTGCATCTATTACGTTCTTTTGTCACATCACGACGTCACCCCATTAGGTCACCCTGGAAGGGAAAGGGAGCACACACATTGCAGAAGGATGCGGGCTTCCCCATGGCGTCACGGCTAGATGGCAGCTGTGACCTCCAGTTGTGACCTTGTGCGCCCGAGCTCTCCCCATCCCGTCGTCATGTGCGTCCAAACTGAGACAATCAATTCACCGAAAATTGCGCCAGTGACGGATGAACTCAAAACAGGCTATCAATCATCAATCAATCATCAGTAACCAGGCTTTCGATTGTCCAAGGCATCGCGGCGCAAGGGCGTGCCTTAAATGTTCGATATGATGCCAATTGAAGGTTCAAGGACGTGTTTCTTTTTAGGATTTCCAGTCCGCAATCTAACCTTATTTCTGGAAAATGTAAACCACGATCTAGCTCTAGTTATACGACAAAGTCGTTTTTGTCGTTGTCACGTGTCGCCTGTGATTTAAAGCGCTGTGAACAGACCACAATAGACACTATTCACCGGACATGGGACAGCGCTCGAAACTAACGAGTGTGACGTCTCGCTCTGCGTATGGCCGCCCTCGTCGGGTTTTCTCCGGCCACCATGGTCCGCCAGTAATGACGCTTTAGAAAACTCCCTACAGGCCACATGTAGGCCGCTCGATCTATTGTCAAACGGCAGCTACCGATCCAGATCCTGCCGTGGTCCTGCCGCTGTGCAGCCCCGTGGCCCTGATTGGAGGCCCGCCGGAAACGGGCGGGTGGAGAGCGATGCTAGTTTAGTCGTCTTCCGTCAACGCGTGAGCGAAAATATCGTCGATAGTAGTCAAGTAAAAAGGGTGAATTGATGACTGTTTCAAAGAAAGCTAAGATTTTATAACAGTTCAATACTGTTCCTCACTCCCATGCATACTGTGACCTCAGTTTCCCTGCATAACAAAGACAAAGGTCTGGCATAATCCATCGACAAAAAACCGGTTTGAATATGATGAAGACGGCATAAATATCCTGCTGCCACTGCAAAGATACTTTATCCGTTATCATACATCACTGCATTCACTTCCGCTTGCGCTGTTTGCATCAACATATAGACTCTGTCAGGCTAACTATTACGGTTCAAATGGCAGCTTTACGGTTCAAATGGCAGCTTCTACACAAATATCTGACATATCTGATATCTGACAAAGGCACATCCGCATTCAGAGAAATAAAATAATTCCTGTTGCGATTACCATCCAGGACCGTCCATCATTAGTGTGCTGGCTAATGGAAAGACGCAGTAAGATCAGCTGCCAGCCATCAGACCGAGGGTAAAAACCTGTACTCCTGCGTCACTGCTGCGCCACAGTTGGCCATCGGTGCATTTCTACAACAGTTGGCTCTGTGGTGACGGTAACCACATTGGAAACAACAGACTCACCTGTGGTAAAGGCTTCTGTAAAAACCTTAGGCCAGATCGTGGTGACGTCCGTGGCTGAGCCGAAAGTGAGCAAAGATAAGTCAAACAACAACGAGGGAACTGTGGTAAGCAGAATCCGACTGATCCATCTGCCCCTGCGACTCTACGAGCTGTGTATTGGCTAGGTTATGGCCAGTCATGACCAGTCATAGCCAGCCATGGTCACAAACCAGGACCAGTGGGTCCCAACTCCCAACTCACTAATGATACTCGCGACCAGCGCATTCTAACTCAACTGACCACCAGGTCTCCACTTCCGACCAATAAACAACAGATCCCATCGCATCATACCCCGCGGACCCGACTCCCCGCCACCTGCTTCCAACCCACGACCAGCCCGTCCCGTCTCACGACCGGCGCTCGCCAATGAATTACCGATGGCCCGACTCACGGCCACCAGGTGCTGACTCACGGCCGTGGCCGTGTGCCGTGCTCCCACACCCCTAACGGTACCAACCACCCACGCTCGAAACGCCTGCGCCGATGGCACTGCAGTCCACGACTCGTCACTGCTCCAGGGCCGGTGGCGATGGCGGTGGAACCTTTCGCGGCTGTGGCGGCGGCGGCGGTGCCACTGTGCCGGTGCTGGCGGTGGCAGTGGAGCCTCTGGCGGCGATGGCGGTGGTAACAGTGGCGGCAGTGGTATCTCTGACCCTGTTGTACCGGTCATAGTCCCCTTCAGGCCACCGCTGACTGCCGGAGGGCATGACGCTGACCACAGGAGCGCGTCCCGGCGCTGCGGTTGGGTGAGGCCGCCCGCCAGAGACCAGCCAGGGACTGCCACCGGCTGCGGGCTCGAATCTCAGGTCATTAGACGTGGGAGAGTACGCGGTATGTCTGTCTTCCTGGTGGTGGGGACTGTAGCGGAACTAGTGCATTGCTGGAGAGAGCGAAAGAGAGAGCGCGGAGAGAGAGAAAAAGAGAGAGTGAGAGAAAAAAATACGAGGAGATGTAGCTAATATGAGTGGTATAAAGATACACCAGGTTTTGTATCAAAGTTATTGATTTCCCGCTGTTTTATACAGAAATAAATTGCGTTCGAATTGAACCTTGTTGTTCATGATTAACGTGTTTACCAACAGCTAAACTGCTGCTTATAAATGTAAGTATGTGTTGCTGCTGTAAAACGTTTACGTGATTGAAGAAACACAAATTACTCTCGTAAACTGCAGGTAAACACGTCGCGTGTCGCTGATCCAGTAGAGCTGCTGACCTGGCCTCAGCCGAGTTCCCAGGTCGCCTGGCCGGCCAGGGTGGACCTGATGCCCCGTCATTTGTTCCAGCTTTGTCCGAAACGCGTAACGCAGCTGGCGAGCGACGGCCCGTCATTCCAATCCCACCGAGCCTTACCGAGACGTACCGAGCCTTACCGAGCCTTACTGAGCCGTACCAAGCCTTACTGAGCCGTACCGAGCCGTACTGAGCCGTACCGAGCCGTACCGAGCCGTACCGAGCCGTACTGAGCCGTACTGAGCCGTACCGAGCGGCCCCCACGTCACTGGCCGCGGTCGCACCGGGCTGCGACGCCACCACCGCTGTCCTTCGGAGCGACACATTCACCGGCCGAGGCTGAGCACGAGGGGAAACAGTGCCATTCACGGCACATGCAGACATGCGATGTCGTTGAGTCCAGACGGAAAATCGGCAGGGTTTGTCATCAGATGTCACCGAGGCGCGAGTCGTGTTTTCCGCGCATCTGAAGAAGTCCCTCGCCGCTCGTCTTCCATAGATTGCCTCCTGTCTTTCGCAGGTTGTGTATCGTCTTCCGCATCTCTTATCTCGTCTCTGGTTGCTCGTCTTTTGTCAGTAGTCAGTTGTTATCACAATACACGATAGTTCCCCACACTATAATAAACCAACTGGAATAACGAATCACTAATTAGGCCCCACCACTCGGACAGTAACGCTCTTCACCGGATGAAGAAAACACGGACAGTCACGTTGAGAGCATGCCTAAAACGTTGAGAAAAGACAACCTGACAAACAATTAATATCTGTATTGCTGGTATAAGGATCAACACCACCCTCTGATGCCAGAGCGGGTCAATTACCCAACAAAAATGAAAGCAGTCTGCAGGCCCAGCAAACCAGTTCCCGGCAAGCCTATGCTAACAGATGGTTTAACGGCCCGAGCGGGAGCGGCTCAACTAAACTGACTGTCGTAATCTGACTGTGTGTTGCCACCCGCCACACATGAGCATTGCGCTGACCTGACGAGGTCAGACGAGGTCAGACGAGGTCAGACGAGGTCAGACGGGGTCAGACGGGATCAGACGGGATCAGATGGAGTCAGATGGAGTCAGATGGGGGTCAGACGAGGTCAGACGGGGTCAGACGGGGTCAGACGGGGTCAGACGGGGTCAGACGGGGTCCGACAGGGTCAGATGGAGTCAGATGGGGGTCAGACAGGGTCAGACGGGGTCAGGGTGGATCAGCAGCGGGCAGATGGGGGTCAGACAGGGTCAGACGAGGTCAGACGGAGTTAGATGGGGGTCAGACAGGGTCAGACGGGGTCAGGGTGGATCAGATATCGCCCGGAAATAGCGCTTCACAGCTGGCGGCCCACAATACCGCTGGGTTTCCGAGCCGTGACTGCTGGTCTCGGTAAGACGACAGCGGGACAGACCACCCGCCCACGCACCAATTGTGTGTTGTTCGTATTGCGTGACTCAGCAAATGACATTATAACGCACCTGCTGTTTAATTACCAACAAACGTTACGGTCACACAACTCGTCTGACATCAGTTTTATTGTAGTTGTGCTGGGTGTGGTTTTGTTAGGTGATCTAAAACCATATATTAGCGTTTACGGAATTGTGTTAACTCATAAGCCTGGTTGATAAGATCAGATGATGGGCGTATAACCGATGCCACCGGGTTTGAGCCTGTGGGCAGTCATCAGCTGTAGCTCGGCCCAACACAAGGTCGATTGGCAGCCAGTCCTCAGCCCAACACAAGGTCGATTGGCAGCCAGTCCTCGGCCCAACACAAGGTCGATTGGCAGCCAGTCCTCGGCCCAACAAAAGGTCGATTGGCAGCCAGTCCTAGGTCCAACACAAGGTCGTTTGGCTGTCATCAGCTGTTGCTCGGCCCAACACAAGGTCGATTGGCAGCCAGCTCGGCCCAACACAAGGTCGATTGGCAGCACAGCTCGGAGCCCAGACACAAGGTCATTAGTGCAGCCAGTCCTCGGCCCAACACAGGGTCGATTGGCAGACAGTCCTCCGGCCCAACACAAGGTCGATTGGCAACCAGCATGCGGCCAACCACAAGTCGATTGACAAGCCAGTCCTCGGCCCAAACACAAAGGTCGATTGGCAGCCACGTCCTCGCGCCCAACACAAGGTCGTATTGGCAGCCAGTCCTCGCGCCCAACACCAGGTCGATTGGCAGACAGTCCTCGGCCCAAACACAAGGTCGATTGCAGGCCAGTCCTCGGCCCCAACAACAAGGTCGATTTGGCAGCCAGTCCTCGGCCCAACACAAGGGTCGATGGCAAGTCATCAGCTGTTGCTCGGCCCAACACAAAGGTCGAGTGGGCAAGCCAGTCCTCGGCCCTCCCAACACAAGGTCGATTGGCAGCCAGTCCTCGGTCCAACACAAGGTCGATGGCAGCCCATCCTCGGCCCCAACACAAGGGCGATGGGCAGTCATCAGCGTTGCTTCGGCCCAAACAAGCGTCGATTGGCAGCCAGTCCTCGGCCCCAACACAAGGTTCGACTGGCAGCCAAGGCCTCGCGCCCAACACAAGTCGATTGGGCAGCCAGTCCTCGGGCCCAAACATAAGGTCGATTGGCAGCCAGTCCTCGGCCCCAACACAAGGTCGATTGGCAGACCAGTCCTCGGGCCCAACACAAGCGCTCGATGGGCAGACAGTCCTCGCCCAAACACAAGGTCGATTGGCAGGACAGTCCTCGCCCAACACAAGGTCGATTGGCAGCCAGTCCTCGGCCCAACACAAGGTCGATTGGCAGTCATCAGCTGTAGCTCGGCCCAACACAAGGTCGATTGGCAGTCATCAGCTGTTGCTCGGCCCAACACAAGGTCGATTGGCAGCCACTCAAGGAAGGACTGCAGGTTGGCATGAGGCAGTGTCGCAGATTGGTATGGCTAAGGAAAGATTCTCCAGCGATCCAGTCTGGCACTAATTAGACTGGAGGAAAACTATCTATTGAACCGTAATCGTAAGTATGGCTGGAGAACTTTGGCTACCTGCGACAAGCTCTGCCCAGCATTGTATCATGAACCGAAACCACATGTGCCAACCATTTCGCGGCTAAATTGAGAGCATTTATCATGTGCAGCTGCGAGTAATAACGCGTGCAGCATAAAGCAACCTCAAGTTGTTTTTAAGTACCTAGTTAATTTGTAAACGCAGAAGTTATTACAGGGTTGTACAATGTACATACACAAGGAAGTGGGCATAGCAGAGCTGGATCGTGCCTGTAACTAGTTTACTTTGATTCTACGATAGTCATAAGTCACGCGCGGAATGCAGCAGTTTCCTGCTGCCTGATAATTGTTCCACTGCATGGCGTCACATAGTCCGCCCCTGTAGTCCAGCAGGAGAGCGCTGGACTCCTAACCTGTCTCGGTATAGTGGCAGCCCGTGTTCGAGTCGCTTCGGCGCTCGCTGTTTGCCTCTGACTGGGATGGCCTGCGGCCGGTGGCAGCGGTCGCACTCAAGGCCAGGTGACGTCAGCGAGCGGGGCGGACCGTGTCCAGGTATGTCGGGCACGTACAACTTTCGCCTCTAAATTCTGCCAGCCAACAGGAATTGCGCGATCGGGTGGTGAGGTCAGGGCCTGCGCAACAAGCTCTGCTTAGCGCAGGTCCTGACCTCGGAAAGCCATCCATACAAAACATTCGGACTAAATATTTTGTTTTTATCCAGTCTGTTACTCGGGTCTGGTCGACTGGGTCTGACAACTCACACCAGTCCAACTAACTCCAAGCCGGACTGGGTTGATTCGTTATGCGCAGTCCGGTTTACGAGGCCGCAGTGCCCGCTTCGGGCGAGGCTATCGATCGCCATCCCAGATAAAACCGCCCCAGGCGGGCACCAGTGACGTCACAAACCGGAACGGCCGACCGCTGACCTTCACGGAGCGTGAAAGAGTTACACTCGCCGAACAGCGGTGCATGTTAACCCGTGCCGCGTGCCGCTGATGGTGCAGCTGGTGTTAGGAAAACCGCGGCGGCACGACATGCCTCGTGGCTTCGCTGGCGTGGGTTTAGAGAGAGCACATTTCAGCGGCTCTTCATGGCCTGATGCCGGAGATGCGGTGTTACGGCGTGACGTCATCGGCCAGAGTGAATGGTGGAGTATATACTATATAGTGAATGGTGCAAAGACACAACACAGAGCAAGAGCACTTCCGGTCATTAAAGAACATCGAAACAATCATTGCATAGTAAAAAATACGTGAGCCAAAACTTATACTCAGTTATGGGGTCGTTACGAGGGAACAGCGTTATATAATGTGTCGTTTCTCTCCTGGTTTGTTGGTGACATGTTCGTGAGATGTGCACATATGTTGGAGAGGCCTGATCTATTGCCAAATTCTTACCCCTTACATCCACAGTGAGAGCGACTTCACCGCGGCAACAGCAGGTAACGGAGACGGCAAAGGAGGGACGGTAACGGAGACGGCAACGGTATGTGAGAGGAGGTCGGTGTTATACATCAAGGTCAAGGCGCACCTCCGGAATTCTTCAGCCGCAAAAAAGGGAGCCGCTCCAAGAAGAACAAGCAATTGTATGCAGCAAATCCAAGACTCAAGAGCATTGCCGTAGTGCAGTAGTGTCTTATATAAGTGCAGGTAACATCCCTTTGTAAATCCACGACACAATGACATCCGAAGAAATCGTGCCCATGACCTATACCGTCATTAATTTATCCTGACTGGCAGAGCAGCGACGGGCGATGTCTGACCAGACAATATCACAATACCAGCAGGCTCGTTCACTCTGTCTGGCTCGTTCTGTCTGGTCCGCTCAGTCTCGCCTGTCCTCTCCCCTGGCCCGCCGCTCAGTCTGGCCCCTCCTCTACCCCGGTCTGTTCTGTCTGGTCACCCTCTGTCTGATCCCATTCCGTCCGCTGACCTTGGTCCACCCCCGTGGTTCGGACGGGCAGAAAAAGTCCGTCTCCACCGCCGCCGGACCCGGGCCGTCCGGTCCCTCACCACCGGCTGTCCCCGCTCCCTCCACTGCTCCGCTCCCAACACCTGACCAACATTCCAACGGTGTCGCAATCTCCGAGAGTAGCTGACATGCTGGGGGATTGGCGGGGCACTACGCCCCTCTATAATGCCATTAATGCAGACAGCGAAATAGTTTACTTGCCAAACGTCACACACACCTGTGTGAGTACACAAAGGACTCTGAACGCCGGCGAAGGATCGCTTGGGGTGCGTAGCCTGTGACGTCACCTGATGACTCATTATTCAGAGAAGCACTTCCTGCGCGGAGGCGGGTGGGGGGGGGGCGGAGGCGCGGCGGGAGAGAGGATAGGTGAAGCACCTGAGCCTGTGAAGCACCGTCCAGCCGGCTGAGGGGGATGTCCACCGTCCAGCCGGTCTGAGGGGGATGTCCAGCCGGTGTGCGGGGTGGTCTGCCGGGCGGTTCTGCTCCGACGCTGCTCGACAAAGACAGGTACGGCGCGCCGTGACTGCCGCCGGCCACCCTCCGAAATGGTGAGAACGCCGCCCTGAAACAAGCTGCCGTCGGCCGCCGCTGGCTGCCATCGTCATACAGCCCGAGGTCAGTGCCTTACGGATGATGAGCTGGCTGAGCCCCGCAGGCAGCGCCGCGGGCCGCGGCAGTTTATGGCGGTCCACGGCGGTCCATTGACGTTTCCGCGGGCGGTCCACGGCGGAGTCCATGACGGTCTGCGGTGGTCCAAGGGCAGGTCCCGACTTTCCGAAAGTGATCACGTGGCTGCAATTAGTCTTCTAGTACTCGATGTTGGTGTGGCGATAGTCTTCGATAGTCTTTGGTGACCTGTGGTTTTAGATGGTCACCTGTGGTCTCGAGTACTCTCCGGTAGTCTCCTGTGAGTGTGGTCCCTAGTGGTTTTCGATTGTCTCCGATAATCGCTGGTGCCCTCCGGTGGTGTTACATGGTCTTCGGTGGCTTCGGTGACTTCCGGTGATCTTCACCGGACGCGTGTGGCCATCCAGGTGGGTTTCACCGGCAGTGCGGCTGTCGGGGATAAGTGATGCGTCCTGTAGAAGATCCGTAGCTCCATCTGGCACACGCGGCACTCCCCGAGCTTTCACATCCTTCCGCAGCTCGACGAAGGTGAGAAAGGCGAGCTACATCAGAAGCTGCGCTCCGGAAGAAAAAGCTGAGCTTTCCATGTGCGGTCACGGCTATTTAATATTGGAGTTTTATGGCCCAGCCTGCCTGACGCTAGTGGTGCTGAATATCATCAACAAAAGGTTCGCGCAACAGATCAGTGTATGAAACGGGAGGAAAAATGTCGAGTAGACAGGATTAATTTGCCTTTTGCCTTTTTACTATAAAACACGTTGTGTTGCTCGCACTTTGTGATTACAGTCAGCACACGACCCGGAGACAGTGAGCGGTCCGAAGCGACCCCCCACGGTGCTCTGTTTTCCCTCACTAGCGAGCAGACGTCTCCGGTTCATCGCTCTTTCGGGGATGGCCCGGGACGCCATTGAATGCGTCATGAATCGTGATTGAGGACTGATTCGCCACTCCCAATTGAATTGTTGACATCAGCAAACCTACCGACTATCATTATACCGACTTCTGCGAACCTACCGACTCGCAGAAGTCTCGTCCTCCGGTGCTTTCTATCGCTTGAACACGAGGACCTGTAAGTGTCCAATCTGGGTGCGGGCATCGACTCATATCACTTGACTAACGAATAGATGATACTAAATTAGCCGAACATCCTTGGAATCGCTGGCAATTCTGACAGTAGCACCTGGTGCTGGGAGTGGGAGTGTGGAGTGGGATACCTGGTGCTGGGAGTGGGAGTGTGGAGTGGGATACCTGGGTGCTGGGATGGGAGTGTGGAGTGGGATACCTGGTGCTGGAGTGGGATAGTGTGGAGTGGGATTACCTGGTGCTGGGAGTGGGGAGTGTGGAGTGGGATTACCTGGTGCTGGAGTGGAGTGTTTGAGTGGGTACCTGGTGCTGGGAGTGGGAGTGTTTGAGTGGGATACCTGGTCTGAGTGGGAGTGTTGAGTGGGATACCTGGTGCGGGAGTGGGAGTTGTTTGGAGTGGGATACCTGGTGCTGGGAGTGGGAGTGTGGGAGTGGGATACCTGTGCTGGGAGTGGGAGTGTGGGGGGATTACCTGGTTTTGCTGGGAGTGGAGTGTGATGGATACCTCGGTGCTGGGAAGTGGGAGTAGTGTAGGGGGATACCTGGTGCTGGGGAGTGGGAGGTGTGGAGTGGGATTACCCTGGTGCTGGGAGTGGGAGTGTGAGTTGGATACCTGGTGCTGGGGTGGGAGTTGTGAGTGGGATACCTGGTGCTGGGAGTTGGGAGTGTGGAGTGCGGCATACCTGGTGCTGGGAGTGGGATGTTGAGTGGATACCTGGTGGCTGGGAGTGGGAGCAAGTGGTTGAGTGGATACCTTTGGTGCTGGAGTGGAGGTGGAGTGGGAACCTGGTGCTGGGAAGTGGGAGTGGAGTGGATACCTGGTGCTGGGAGTGGGAGTGTGGAGTGGATTACCTGGTTGCTGGGCGAGTGGGAGTGTGGATGGGATTACCTGTGCTGGAGTGGGAGTGTGGAGTGGGATACCTTGGTGTGCTGGGAGTGCGGAGTTGGAGTGGGGATACCTGGTGCTGGGAGTGGGAGTGTGGAGTGGGATACCTGGTGCTGGGAGTGGGAGTGTTGAGTGGGATGCCTGGTGCTGGGAGTGTGGTCAGCAAATCACTTGCGCTGGCGACAAGGCCGGTGCCACGGACGTGGGAGAGGAAGTGTATCACGTCACGGCTGATGTGACGTGCAGTGTCATACGCTCGACACCAGCCGGGCCTACGTCAGCTGATAACGTCACGGCTGATGTTGACTTACAGTGTCACACGCCACACCAGCCGGGCCTACGTCAGTTGATAACGTCACGGGCTGATGTGACGTACAGGTTCACACGCTTCGACCACCAGCCTTGGCCTACGTCAGTTGATAACGTCCACGGCGATGTGACGTACAGTGTTCATACGCTCGACACCAGCCGGGCCTACGTCAGCTGATAACGTCACGGCTGATGTACGTACAGTGTCACACGCTCACACCAAGCGCGGCCTACGTCAGTTGATAACGTCACAGCTGATGTGACGTACAGTGTCATACGCTCGACACCAGCCGGGCCTACCGTCAGCTGATAAACGTCACGGCTGATGTGACGTGCAGTGTCATACGCTCGACACCAGCCGGGCCTACGTCAGCTGATAACGTCACGGCTGATGTGACGTACAGTGTCATACGCTCGACACCAGCCGGGCCTACGTCAGCTGATAACGTCACGGCTGATGTGACGTACAGTGTCACACGCTCGACACCAGCCGGGCCTACGTCAGTTGATAACGTCACGGGCTGATGTTGACGTGCAGTGTTCAACGCTCGACACCAGCCGGGCCTACGTCAGCTGATAACGTCACTGTATAAAGTCACTGGCAAGCTAATTCTTAGGTCACAGTATCAGCTTACCTCTAAGTAAAGACGTCGAATGATAGTGATCAGAACATGGTTTGGCAGTTAGATGCGGAATTAGGAAATCACAATTTCCTTCCTTGATATGGAATCACTGATCTGATAAGTAACCTTGTACTAGCAAAGAAGCCAGTAAACGGTGTCGTTGGAAAGGTTTGACAAGAAAAATAAGTTGAGGTAGTTTAAGGACACAGACTGGTATTATTGTTATAAAACTGGTGTGGCTTAAGCAAAGCATAGCATGTCCTTTCACGTTTGGTTTACTTATTTTCATAATTACATATTAACAACTTGCGGTTTTGTAATGTTCACTCATACATACTTGAAGGCCACCCGAAAGGTAGAATGATAGAAATGTTGTAATGATTTCAGGGAGCGATAGTCGTTTAGGAAGGTACGCACCAAGTTCATGAGGATAAACTGTCCAAGTTCAATCAACAATGTATAACATATGGTATAGACTTGCATCAGTATCGATTCTTCCCTTTGACCTCCGTGCTGGACATGACAACTTGGATCTAAGTAATTATAAATTAATTCAAACATTTTTCCGTTTAAGTCAAAACAATGACTATAGTAAAGTTGACATTACCGCTTTAGAGTAGCACGTGAGCTCATGTTTATAATATGATTTACACTGCACGACAGACGGATAATTGCCGGACCGTTTGTGTTTGAACTAATAACACATGTAAGTTAATCGGTGGTTATGCTCATAATCTGACCAGTTACTCCAGAAGTCACATCTTCGAGTCGATATAGAGACCCGCTTAGCTTGATATATACATACAGTGATTGAGCAACAAGACAAGATACTTCCGTTTATATAGCGTTGGCGTATTTAAACCTAGTGATACTTAGCAAATGATAAATAACGCATCAAGAAGCTAACGCTTGCCGAATTAATGCATCGTCCAAATCAGATAACATTTGGCCGGAATAGATTGTCTCTTTTATCAGAAAAGATTGAGACATTTAATATGCATGTAATAACAGCCATACTATATATTTAGAATGTATTCAGACAAAAATAGCACAGCCAACCAAACCAAAGAACAAGTTATTTCCTTGCAATATTTATCCATATAGTTAATGTCATTTTAGTATTTATATGTAATATAAATTATGTATCTGACTAAAAATGAATTTATCTTTGACAACGCTTGAATTCAAAGCTCTAAGTAATTATCCGTATTTTAGCGTGAAACCGTGAACACTGAGATATCATAATCCATCTAAAGGAATTATACTTGATCACCCATTGGCCATAAACCTCTTTTGCTAACTATATTACTAGCTTAAGCACCATTATGAGGCTGTCCCTAATCTTATTCTACGGGCGAGCAATGGTGAAGAAACCCACAGTTCCCGCTTGGCCGCCAAATCCGCACATAACGTCAAGGTCCCCCATTAACCGTTCACCCATACGTGCAGTTAGAACTCAGCCGTAACCAATAGTCAACGTCACCAGCTTTGGCCCCGAAACTCACCTTGTACACATTGTACGTGTTCTTGCCTTTATTGAGGAACATGGCTTGCCGCTGGGCTTGTTCGCTCACTCAACACGACCTAACGTGACACGAGCCGCTGCGCTACAGCAAGAGACGCCCGCGTTAGCGGAGAGAACTCGCACCCTGCAGTGTCGGTGGCCGCTCGGCTCCTTCGCTCACTCAACACGACCTAACGTGACACGAGCCGCTGCGCTACAGCAAGAGAAGCCCGCGTTAGCGGAGAGAACTCGCACCCTGCAGTGTCGGTGACGCTGGTAGGCGGAAGGAAGGGCAGACGGGAAGTGTTTCACCCGCACGTCGGCACGATTAATGATGGCTGACAATGGCACACCTGTCCACCCGCATCACAAACCGAGCACCCGGTGCAGTGGGTACCAGAGGCGCACCTGAGCTGCCCCAGCTCCCGGTGCAGTGGGTACCAGAGGCGCACCTGAGCTGCCCCAGCGCACCCGATGCAGTTCTGGCTCAGTCCGCGGCAATCCTAGCGCGTTCTATAGCGATCCCAACACGAGTTACAGCGAACTCAATGCTTGCTAGATGGGGCGATTCCGACACTGGACGCGATAGTCGAACGTTAGCGGTGACAGAAGCAGTACTGGCGCTCGCTGTGGCACCTGCAGTGTGATCTGCAGCGGTTACCGAGCTCAGTGGTGCGACATAAGCGGGTGCCAGCGCCTCACCCTGGCTGATGGCTGGCTGGGCGGGCGGTGGATGGGCGGTGGATGGGCGGTGGATCACCCTGGCTGGGCGGTGGATGACCGACCAGCAAACTGTTATCTCCGGGACGGGTTTCAGGTCCGGACTGCACAAAGACACCGGGAAGGGATGGACGCCGGCTTGCAGTGATTACCGGTAAAACCGGCCACCAGCGGCCGGTTCTCAGCAAGCAGAAAAATGAAACGGTACCTATCGCTTCATGAATTTCCTGTCGGCGAGCAAGGATTTCCTGGCCCTGTGACCTCAAGGGTCTGTTGATGTGAGTCACCGTTATTATCGAATGATTAATTGAGGTCAAACAGCCCGTGCCAGTCGCTTTTGGCTCTGGGAAGGAAGTTTTACGACCTAGGATATCTTCCGAAGCTAACAACTCAGCTGCGCATATACGCGCTTTTGAGCGGAAAAACAAGGCGATTATGTGACGCATTACATGTTTCGTCTTAAGGTCAAAAGGAAGGGAAGAGGACTGAAACGCCACCAACACTGCAACAGCGAGGTTTACCCAACGCCACGAGATTGCTACCGATGAGTATGGAGCACAACACAACACCTGTTTTTACCGTGGTTACAGCAAGAACTCTGTCCACACGCACACACGCACACAAACACACACACTCACTGTATACCACCTGTCCCGACGGACGTTCACTCCGTACTAACGCTACTGAACGGCTTTCCATTCAAAATTTCCACTCAACCCGAAGACGACGGAAAATGATGGCCTACACTTGAATGCACCGGCGCAGTGCACCGAGGCGGCGATCACAAAACATCCGGGAGCTCTCACGCACCGGTGAAGACGAGCCCCTGACAATCACACAGCGCACCAGCTGCTAGAGAAATCAATCAATTCTCACAATTTGTACAATTTGCATACTATCTGTCCAGCCACAGCACGTCGCTGCCCAGGTGCACCGTGCTGGCGCATGTCGACGAACGCAGTAAGAGTGTGACCGACGTTATTAGTTTCTTTCGGCCGTTAGACAAGGAGGGCACCAAGTCGGTCGTGGGACGCGTGAATGCCGGATTCCCGTGGCGTCCGGCGGTGGGCGGCCTGCTCGTGTCGCTTCACTGCACGCGCCGTCCACCTGGGAGACTCCTTCCTCCTGGCTCCCTGCACCCCTCCCCGGGGGTCACTGCACCCNAAATTCCTTCATATGACGTCATCACCCCAAATATTTAAACTGAATTTATGAAATTGAGCACTGTTTGTGAGAAACAAATGTCATAATCGTGTTTGGCAGCAATTACTTCATATTAAGCACCACAAGCGGCGTACATTTGATAACTTTTGGGAAGGTAGCAGTGTCCCTTTAAATGAAGCGTTCGAAAATTGCTCTTCACTTTGGTCGCCCATACTCTTGGTATTTCGTCGAAACAATTCGTGTAGGTAATATTGAACTTTCCCCATTCCTGATATGCATGCAGTTTGTTTGCAGTATTTGCATATAATAACGCAAAACAACGTTGAAATCACGTAAAAAAGTTGTTCCAAATTATTATTTGTGCTAATACTATATTATTAGCACAAATGATCATTTGGAACAACTTCTTTACAATGAACAAGCTGCTAAACTTTCCCCAACTCTTGGGGCATTCCGCGACAAGTCAACCAAGGCTTGACACCCTTATATTAAAAAAGGAAAATAGTGAATAGGGTGATCTCGGGCACTAAAGCCAGCTGTGACAGTCTGATTTTTTTCAGATCAACAGTCACCGAGTTACAGCCTTGGCCATTTTTGAGAGGTCATGTTGTAAGGCCTTCTTTGTTCGCCTGTAGCTTGTAAACGAACTGCACGATCGTAATATGATTTTACATGTTTTAATTCGCAATGATGCGAGGAGATTTTTTGTCAATTTCGGATTTATATTTTATTTTGTTTTTTTGCCCCCGTGACTTTGTGACCTAGTTTTCCATGAAATACCTCGATCTGTGGCAGACAATTTTTTTTTGTCTGAAGTCAAATCAGTCTTTATCAATGTTCTTGCAAACGAAAAAGTAAAAAAGCGTTTTGCCTACAAAGAGTACTTTTAGGCTTGGCAAAAACTCAGGTAGGCGGCGCTTTGAAAATATATCTGTGTATCTTTGGAGTTGGACTGGGTAAAGATACATGAAGTAAATGCCAGTGGATAGTTCTAACTAGTCTGAGAATAAAATTCAAAATAAATTTTGTGATCTGAGGTCAAAATCAAGGTCGTATATAAGGTCAAATATTGCAGGTAGCGCTTCGAACACATGTATAAGTATCTCTGGACTGGAGAGAGATATCGAGATGCAGTAAACGACAGTGAATAGGTCTAGATATTCTGAGACAATAATATACGCAGACTTTTGTGATCTGAGGTCAAAATCAAGGTGATATTTAAGGTCACAATTTCAATATTTTACTCTATATATAGCATTTACCTTGACCTCAGATCACAAAAGCATATTTACATTTTCGTCTCAGAATCAGGAATGGTAAAATTGCTTTGGGTGGCCCCGACTAGGCGTGGCACATACAAAAATGACCCCGGCCCAGCTGGGGTAATTTTTGTATGTATCCCCAGCTGAACTATATAATTATAAATGTATTTAGCTTCGGACTCGGCGCCTGTCGCCAGCGCTACCTGTAAAGGAATTACGACACTTGTAGTAGCAATATAGGTCTGTCGCATCACACCAGCCGTTGATGGGTCACTTTATATAAACCCAATTCACATTGCATAAGGCAATATTACCTTTACAAACCTAAATAACCACATAAAACCAACACACCTAAATTAATCTCACCTGTAAACACACCTAACCTAAACCTTTACCCTGGAGTTCATTCACAATATTTTATAAAACATTTCTATCCTTCAAATCCTAGAATTATGTTGCTACATTTCGCGTGATTGTAAATCATTTTTGGTGATAAAGTTAATCGTTTCCGGTGATAAGGCTTAATTTATTTCATTTTGTTTTGTATTACCACAGGGGTAGCCTATGCGCTGCGACCCATTGCCCGAGTTGTCTAATGACGGCCGGCGGTACTGGTACTCACAAGAGCAGTCGGCGGCCTGCTGTTAAAGGATAGGCGGGCGGGCACCAGGCTGCACATTTTACAAATATTGAGAGAACTTACTGGTGGGAAGCGCAAAATGGCTACCACCAACAATGTTCAAATTGAAATTGAGAATAATTTCTAGGCAAAAATATTTTTCCGTGCAAAAAAAAAAAATCCTAGAATCCATTTACCTGCATTCAATTTGGAACATTGTCGGTGGTAATCATTATTACTCTACGACTAATAGTCGCTCAATTTATATTGTAAGAGTCAGCGCTGCGGTGGCCCGCCCGCCTATCCTTTACACACAGCGCCGCCCGACTGCTCTTGTGGATCCACCAACCATTGGCGCCGTTCATTAGACAAGTATTCGGCAACCAATGCGCCTTTCCATCTCTTAGAGCTTCAGTGTTGCTATACAAACAAATTAACTATCACATGCGCCATAAATGACGGACAATTTGCCAAAATACTGGCTGGAAAGTTGTACTAAAATGCCCCCGATTTTCTTACTATTGTAGTAATAAATTCTTCAAAGTCGCTGGTCTAAAACACTAAAAAATTCCTCTGACGTCAGATAGAATCCTATGATGAAAATACACAAGGGCTGGCGTCCGCGTCCGGGTCGGGGGACAAAGCCTACTTACTACTAGATAACTGGTTAACCTTACATTTTTTTCGTCGGAAATATGGGTGAAACTAAATCATTGGAAATCAAGAGCTGAAACGCAACTGCTAATTTAAAAAAACATGTAGGTGATCATACATACCGACTGACGTGATTATGATATCGTGATGAAGAATACATCTTATGTGATTTTGACGAACGGTATTTCTAAGGAGTATCACTTAGTTTCACAGGAATGGCATAGTTATTATTTTTACTGTCATTTTGCCCCCGGGTACCATATCAGAATGAACATTTTTCCCCGACCTTGTCCATAAGGACAGAACACTTTACCACCCCTGCTCAGAATACTCAGACCTATTCACTGAAGTTTACCGCATCTCGATATCTTTATCCAGTCTAGAGATACACAGACATGTTTTCAAGCGCCACCTGCAGTATTTGACACTTAATAGACCTTGATCTTCACCTCAGATCACAAAAGTTTGCCTACATTTTCGTCTCAAAATAGTTAGCCCTATCCACTGTTGTTTACTGCATCTTCATATCTCTACCAAGGTCCAGGTCATATTAAGGTCGTAATTCAAATATTGGACTTATAACATGACCTTGATCTTTACCTCAGATCACAAACGTATTACGTATATGTACATTTTCGTCGTAGAATGCTTATACCTATTCACTGTCGTTTACTGTGTGTCGATATATTTACCCATTCCAGAGATACACACGCATGTGTTCAAAGCGCTACCTGCAATATTTGGCCTTAAATACGACCATGACCTTGACCTTAGATCACAAAAGTATATTTTTATAATTTTCCTCTCAGAATAGTTAGACCTATCCACTAGCGTTTATTGCATCTCGATATTTTCACCCAGTCCAAAGATACACAGATATATGTTCCCAGCGTCACCAACCTGAGTTTTTACCAAGCTTAAAGGGAGTCAAATATATTTTTATTACGGTCAGAAGCTATTGATTTGCTCATTGATTACGATAAAATTCACGTCTGGAGCCCCTTTAGTTGAATTTGTGCATATAATCTGTTATGCATTTGTTATAAACGATCGCCACTAAAAACAGGGTAACGAAAATGTTACCTACAATGGCGCATCAAAGACAATTATCAAACCCATACAAACAATGTAAAATAGCTATCGAGGCTCTGTTCGGCAGCTGCTATCAGTGGTCACGAGTTGTTTTCTATTGGCCAGCGCTAAAAATATATGCTAGCGTTGTTATTTAAGGGCAATGCTTCTGGTAGCGAAGTTGTTTTCTATTGGCCAGCGCTAATAATATATGCTAGCGTTGTAATTTAAGGGCAATGCTTCTGGTAGCGAAAGCTCACTGGCGAATATCGATAATGTTGTGTTGCCAAAATGATCTTGGAAAATGATGATGCTGCAAGAAGCACAGAAAATAGGCTAAAGTATGTCGACGACCTAACCTATCTTAAGGAAAGGTAAGGTATCTTAGGCACTTACTTGTATTGTCATTGATTTTGAATACACTATGAGGGTGCTAAATCTAACTATTTTTGGTCGATTTGTCGTGGAATGTCCCTATTATCAAATTGAAATCGTAGTTTGTTTTTGCTGACATTGGTCCACTTGAGCTTAACCATCATGTTATCACATCACATTTATAACTTGACATTATCACTTCACATTGTATCACTTCAATTTAAGGGTACGGAAATTGCTCTTCACTTTTGGTCGCCCATACACTTGATATTTCGTAGAAACGCTCTAAGTTACTGTCATCATTCAACGTTGAGCCAATTGAAACAAAAGCGTCAGATAGAGCACAATGTTTTATTGCTTTTTGGAGGTAAATACTACTAATCACGAATTATTACAAGGCGCCACAGTGTAAATAAAATTTAATATTTTTGGCATGGGGTAGGTCAGAGTGTTTTATCTGTTTTTAAGCAAAATGCGTCATTAAAGATGTATATGATGTCGGCTTTCCTCCCCTGCCGTTCATCATTGAGTGAGTCGGCCAGGGGTCAAAACAAAAGTAGTCACCAACGAAACTCCGGATCAAGGCGGTCGCCGGCGTTGACGCATCCAGAACGGGTGGAGATATATCGGGGTATATGGCGATATATCGGGTGAACGGGTGACGATATATTATGGTGATAAATACTGCTGGTGATATACCGAGTGGCAATATATCGCTAAGCAATATATCGCTTCTTTAAGCAATTATTTTTGCTTCCTTAGGTCCACCAAAAAAATCGTTCCCCCTAATTTGAAAATACTTCCCACGCCCTGTAAATATTATATGATATATATTGAAAAATGTGATACGATTATTCCCTAATTGATAGTTGAAAGTTGGAAAAGTTAACAGGCAATTCCATATACTTCATTCAGAGTTTTATTATCGGTGTTTTTCCACCACTACATTGGGAGCACGCTTCTGTATCAATCTGTTCAACATTAAAAACCTCTCGTTGAATTCACCTCTCCTCTCAACAAATCGCGTCCACAAAATACGTCGCCGCCAGGGGCAAAGTTTATCCGCCGAATGCATCACGGTTTTCTGAAACGCTTATTAATTAATTATGGGCAAACGGTTCAGACAACTGTTTCATATGTGCATCGTAATGTATAATTGTTTGTTAAAATTCATGTGAAAACATCCAATATATTTTTTTGTAATGCAACTAGAGAACACTAAGTAGGTCACCGTCCGGGCCAAGCTGAACTGACGATTTCAAAATGTGTGTTGTTTGTTCATAGAAGTTTGGTACATATTAGCAAAATATAGAGTGCATAAAGCATATATGTTTTCATGATAAAGAACAATGCGTAGGCAGGATCATTTTAGCTCTGACAGTGAGTCCGTTTCCACGTACTTTGTACCACCATTATAAGCGTGGAACGCTTATCAACTTAAATTTGAAATATCTATGGGTAGTAATGTTTATATGCAAAATGTAATAAATTTCGAATATATTTTTGTCTCGTCTGTTCATTTAAGTAATTATTCCATTTTTGCGAAAAAGGTAAATATTTCCCTTTAAAAGGCCACAATACTCTCACAGGAAAGCTTCGGTCACCTCAGCCTCCCGAGCGCCCGAGCATTGAAATCCACACTGAAGCTTAGCAATTATTCATTAACGTCAAGACAACTCACAATGCATATGTTACAGTGTGTTCGCAAAATTCGAAAATCCGCGGACTCCCTAGGCAATCCGCGGAATACCTAGGGTGTCCACGGACTCACAATAGCTCTTGTGAATCCGCGGATTCACGGCCGTGATTCCGCGAATTCACAAGAGTCTTCAGGCAGTCCGCGGATTGCCTAAAGAGTCGCTGGACATCCGCGAATTGCCTAGTGAATCCGCGGACTATCAATTCATTCCAGTGATTTCGCGAATATCCTAGTTATTTCGCGGAAATACTGGAATCAAGGCTTGCATCAAGTCAGAATGTCAAGAATGGAACCGTAGACATCTGAGTCAATCAGAACTGTATTGCCCTGGAGTATGTATCTGAATTACAGGGTAAGGAAAATAGTATTTTTGAGACCCCTCCCAATTTATGACGCCTCTGTTTAAGGAAACTGATTAAGTAAACGTAACTGACAAATATATACCTGTGAGAATGCTCCACTGATGTATTATAATAAATGAAACCATTAGATGGTATTCAATCGTTTCAGCGGGAAGCTGTGTATCGTATCCAACTGTTGCAGATGCACATTTATTACGTCATCATCATATCAAGCACATTCGTGTGTATTGGTAATCCGTTAACTCCTACTGGCATCATATACAATCAGCGGTTATGATTAGCCATGGTCACTAGGTGGATGGTCAGACATGTTTCCAAGAACATGTCTGATCAAACATGTCTGACCATCCGCCAATTTATGGCTGTCGAAGGCGCAAGCCGAAAGCTTCTAATTGATTTGATTTTTAAAAAATATTTTTCGACATTATGAGGATAAGGTTATTTTTTATGATTATAACAGTGTCTTACATTTCCCTCAAAACAGTGTTAAAACAGGTACAAGGTTATGAAGTAATTGCTGCCGAACACGATTATGACATTTGTTTCTCACAAACAGTGCTCAATTTCATTTAAAAAAAAAAAACTCTGATGGACAAGCCCGACGATGTTGGCACCTGCTCCACGGTGAGGAATATGGAACTGGTCAGCTCTATCTGGTTCCTGCTGAATAGCATTCCAGGGGTCCGTGCTTGGTTCCCACCATGAACTTGTCGTCGACTTGCCGGAATAGACAAATATGATGCACAAAGCACTGTTCGTGTGTAAAGGCAGGAATGACTGCAGTAGGCAGGAACCATGTTTATACATCATGACTACACCTGTTACTGGGAACTGCCCGTGGGTGATTATGAGCTAAATAAACAAATAAACAAATGACAAGGCAGGAATGACTGCAGTACAACAAAAAGTACAACAGCAGCACACAGTGCAACAATAAATGAGCATATCACATATGCCACTGTATGTGTTAGTGTTTTGTTATTGATAGCAGCTTGCTGACCTTCGATTGTCACCCTCTTTCACTTACCGGCATCATATGATGCCACCCTCTTTACCGATCCTTTTCACGGTACGGTTATACGATACCGAGATTCCAGTGGGTGCATGTTATAGTCTGAACAATATTGTTCACAAATCACATATGCAGTTATATCACAATGACATCTAAGTAAGGTAAACCGCTACTATCACTAAAAATGTTGCATTACATTTTACCGAACCCATATAGTAGCCGTTTTCACAATGGATTATTTTGCGCGAAATGTTTTAAAACATTTTTAAATGTTTTGAAATGTTTTAGTAGTAGCCGCTTTCACGATGGACTAATTTGCGAAAAATGTTTCGTTCTCGCCCTACGGGACCGTAGGGCGAGGGTTAAAAAAATGTCGCAAATTAGTCCATCGTGAAGACGGCTACTACTAAAAAATTAAAACATTTTAAAATGTTTTAAAACATTTCGCGCAAAATAAGCCATCGTGAAAACGGCTAATATTACAAATATTGTAAACTGGCACCCGTCAAATTTGCCATCTTTAAATTCGGGGTTAATGAAGATGAAAGGGGAATTATTCGGTTACTCCGTTTCACCACATCCCACATAGTTTGTTAGAAGTGGTACAAAGCATTTCTGACCATCAGCCTAGTGACCATGGCTAATCATAACTGCTGATTTCATATGATGCCAGTAGGAGTTAACAGATTAACAATACGCACAAATAACGTAAGAAATGTACTTCTGGAACGATTGAATACGATATACAGCGTCCCGCTGAAACGATTGAAGACCATGCAATGGCTTCATTTATTATAATACATCAGTGGAGCATTCTCACAGGTGCAGCTTTGAGTTACTTTGCTCAGTCAGTTTCCTAGAACAGAGGCGTCGTAAACTGGGGGAGGGGTCGCAAAAATGATATTTTCGCTACCCTGTATTTCAGATGCATACTCCAGGGCATGACCGTTCTGATTGACTTAGACGTATTTGGTTTCATACTTAACATTCTGACTTAATGCGAGCTTTATTCCAGTATTTCCAAGAAATAACTAGGATATTCGCGGAATAACTGGAATGAATCGGTAGTCCGCGGATTCACTAGGCAATTCGCGGATGTCCAGCGACTCTTTAGGCAATCCGCGGACTGCCTGAAGACTCTTGTGAATCCGCGGAATCACGGCAGTGAATCTGCGGATTTACAAGAGAATTGTTGTGAGTCCGCGGACACCCCAGGTATTCCGCGGATTGCCTAGGGAGTCCGCGAATTTACAAATTTCACAAACACACAATAACCATGTTTATACATAGCGCAATGGTACTCACATTGGTCTACATCTCGCATAGCCCGGCTGGTAGAGCTCCACATAAACACCCTCGTCTCTGTAAAGGCTGGGTGCAGGTTGGGGTTTCCCCCCAGCCCGCAACCTTGGTGTTCCTGGAACACCAGCCAGGCCAGCAGGAGCGGCAGCCGGCACCAGCCCATCTCTCCCCACCCAGTCAGCTCCTCTGAACCTCCCCACTGGCGGCTGAACGACGGACTTCTCTGCTGCCCCCGGACTGTGAACAATACCGACGTCTGAGAGGCAGTCGACGCTCCCCAGCCCGCAGATCCACCGTGGTGCCCGGCCGGTCCCGTCTGAGGGGCCGTCGACGTCGACAGGCGCTGGGCGGCGGGACGCACGCGCGTCCGATGGTACCGCGCCGGTACCGACACGTGGCAACTGGCGGGTAACCGACCACAGTAACTGTTGACACACGTCATTTGGTGGCTGGCCTCAGCTGCAGACAGCCATGCCGAGTTAAATAATCGGCTTTGCTGCGACAATAATCGCTGATAACTAAGCATGTCCGATTTCATCTGCTAAGTCTGGTTCTCGAAACTGCCCCCAATGGATCAAAAAATACATTTGCACCAGCAATGAACGGCATACATTCGTAAAAGTTGAGTCGCCTCCGCACTATTTTGAATCACTTCTTTGCGGACTATAATTTCCTTTTGGATATTGCAAACTCAACATCACCATTCCGTCAGTGAACTTTAAAACTAAGAAGCGTATGCTTAATTATATTGTCAACAATCTCAGTTTTTTAATTATAAAGAATGGCTCTGGCTCAGCAAAAACAGCAAGAATGGCTCTGGCTCGACTTTGGGCCGAAAAGGTTAAATGACCGTCCCCTTTAAAGGGAATATAGCACCTTGGGAAAAGTATGTAGAAGTTTAAAAACACCCACAGAAGTCTAATCGAAAAAGTTAATTCTGATATTGTTTGACATTCTGCAAAAAAAAGGCCCTAGTGTATTAGGGTAGCCGGCCTTAAAGCCGATGTCGTCATCCCTTTTATCAAATGTTGATGAAAGTTAGACTTGTTTTACATTGGCTAGTACATAGCCAACACTAGTCAACATATTTGCAGCGTGAAGTTTTCATATTTCAAAAATTCCTTCATTATGACGTCATCAGCCCAAATACTAAAACTTAGTTTTTCATGAAAGTTGAGCATCTGTTTGTGAAAACAAAGTCAAGAAGTCGTTTCGGCAGCAATTACGCCATATTTTGCACACAACGGCGTACATATGGACAACTTTCAGAGAAGTGAAACATTCCCTCTAACACAGAAAAGATCCTTTTCAATAGGATCTAGAAAAGGGAATGCCTTATATACCCAGCTCAGATTGAAATCATCGCACATGAATTCACACATGTATGCCCAGGGTCCTCCTTATAGCTGCAGCTGTGGATACCCACGCGAAGACACACAACTGAACATTTCCTCATTGCATGTTCCCTGTACAACTTGGCCAGAACAGCTCTCTTTGGAAATCTGTCTTCGACACCCAATAGAAACTTCTCAAGACTATCAAGAGCCCAAAAAATAAAGATTATGATAAAAGGTCCAGACGGAGGCACTCAAACAAGAAAAACTGTGGCTATCGCTGTATTTGGATTCTTACTCGAAACCCAAAGACTCTGATAGGCACGCCAAAAAAGACGCATTTGGTAGATCATCAAATGAACGTCACCTGAGTAATAATGGAGAAAATACTATATAAGCTTGCGGGATGACCAAGATTTACACCAACAAAATTTGAGGAGCGGGTCGGGGTTGGGTGCTGAGACCGGGCTGCGGGCTGCGGGGACCAATGAACTTGTGTGTGTCTGTGTGTGTGTGTGTGTGTGTGTGTGTTTTTATAATAGGCGATGGAAAGGTTGCGCACTGAGTATGTGTAAATGTGTGAATGTGCTTCTACATGTACGTTATAACTGTATGCTATGCTTCATGAGATGCATCACGTGAACGAGCAAACGGCGCCGTGTTACAAACACTTTTTGCGCTTATGCGCCAATTGCACTTGTATTCATACTGTCATGTCGTGCCAAGAAAGAATGTATGTACATCTAGACAGACGTTTCAAGGTCAAGTCGCGGCGAATTCAGACTATGGCTTTGGGCGGGGAGCTACTGGGCAATACAAACCGGTAGTGAGTTTCGGCAACTGTACACATTGCTGATGACAGATTAATTCCAGAAACGAATCGAAATCACGGATTCTGCTTCCCTCATTCGCAAAGCAAGTAATACAAACGATACAGTTTAATATGAAAGAATAATAAATGAAAACATAGCGCATCAGCTATACCTAACGACATCTAGCGACAAGTATCTAAGTACTAGTCCAATGCGCCATCGCCCGCCGCCGAATTTAGTGCTGTGCACAATCGGGACCAACAATTTAGAGTCAGAAAAATAGAAAATGCTATGCCTATAGATTGCTTTAGGGCAAGTTTGAGCAAGATCATGCATGATAATTAATTCCCAGCATTCATTTAAGCTGCTTTTTAGACATCCTCCCGAGGTGGCACTATCCCTTTAATACGCAACCTAAGTCGGGACGTCATTTGATATAATCAGCTGACGGCGTGGCATACTCAGTCTGACTGCTATGTTAAATGCCATTAGACAAAAAGTAAGTCATTTTTCCCGTTAAATGAAGTTCAGCTAGCATGAGAGGCCACAAATGGATATTAAAGGGAGTTGCCTTACTTTTTGAAAATGTCAAATATATTTTTATTTACGTGGAGAACTATTGCTTTGATTATTGGTTACGATAAAAATGCCAGTTGGAGCCCCTTTAGTTGAATTTTTCTAGCTTTAAATCTGTGCTCTGCATGTTTTGTTCAAAAACTCAAAAACGATCGTCACGTATAAACAGAGTCAGAATTGTTAAACCTATAATGGCGCACCTGAGCCCAGAGCTAACAAATATTGCTAGCGTTGAATTTAAGAGCAATGCTTTCTAGTGCGAAAGCGTCTCTTGGCGGACTATTGATAATTAATCTACTGCAGTATGGATGGGACTTGAATCTGCAGCAACTAAAGTCATTCTGGGAAATGAAGTACAGGCTAAATACAGAAAAATTGTTCTACAGACTAGTGTCAAAAACTCCACATGACCAATGTGAGTAGGCACACTCCCTTTAAGCTATTTTTTATCATTTATTTAAGAAGATTAAAAGATAGTGTTAAACTAACGCTGCTTCGTAATTCGTGTTAGAGTGATACTCATACGTCATAATTGTCAGCAACTTTCCTGAAACACAAAAGAAGAAATTTAATCATTTTGTATTTACTCGAACTATATTTAAGTAAATTGTATTGAGAAAAAACAACTGAAGAGTGAACAAAATCAAACATGATACATATATGACGTTCATTTGAAGACGCCAGAACGGCTGCAATTTAAACGCCTAATGTGAGGAAATATTGTGTCACAAGTCGCCCAAAAACGTTACGTTGACTTTCAGCTTAATTTCGCTTTCATTCTTGCAATAGTATATCTTTTATTATTAAAAAAATAAGCAATGTAATAACGTAACGTGATATCCACATAACTAATAACTAAAAACCGTTTCCGATGAATTGAGGAACAAAATTACGGCCTATGCCTTTAACACTACGTCGTCAGCTGAGTATGCCATGCTACTTTTTTGACGTCACACTTAGGTTGCGTATTACTATAGCAAAATTGAACCCTGCTCCGTGGCCGCAACAACTGCCGTTCTCATATAAGATATATTTGTTTCAGTATCCCATGCATCGTCACATTTTTTCTTAATTAACCCGACAGTCACTGGGGTATTTTCTGTAACACGACTCACTGGAGGGCTTTTTTAGCCCCCCTTGCATCTTCAGAGCCAATAAGACGATTGCGCTGACTGAACGGTAATCGATAGCCCAGGAAATTGCATTGCCCGAAATTAATTTGTGTTGCCCTAGAGGTCACTAGTGACGTCACAAGTCAGGTCAAAGGTCAAAATTGATATATTTGAGTTTATGGGCTCTACTTTCTATTCAAAGCCTTTGGATGCAACCATCATCACCCAGAATGCTCTCAAAGGTATGAGCTTAATAATAAGCTTAAGGGGGATTTTTGGCAATAGGTCAATGTGAAGATCAGGTCACATAAGGTCACTTTGCCAAAAAGTTATATGCAAGTCATGCATCACATGTTTTAGAGACTATTTTATGCGTAGAACTCGACATTGATACTCATTTTACCACCTGACTTAATGTACGTGAAATAAAGGTGAAGCATAGGTCAATATCAGGTCACAAAAGGTCAAAATGTGAAATTGATCAGTTTAATCAATTAATAATTTTTGGACCGGTTTTGTCTTAGAAATACATGGCTGTTATTTATTTGTCTATATCTGGTCAAAAAGCAAACCAAAATCAAAATTTGACGTCATGAATTACCCATACCTCATGGATGTCATCACTCAGTCAAAAATAGCGATACAATTTTGCATTTGGTATGGTGGTTGCTTGTGTTTAGTAATTTCCTCAGGGATCTACAGCGATCATTGAATCACTTTCAAAACTAGCCGAAGATCCACTGGAATCCTAGATCTTAGAAGCCGTTTTGATATGATAATCCGTCCGGATTCCAGATTCGTCATCATAAATATTGATATTGTCGGGACCTCTGATTTATAAGATCGTTGATACTTTTCGTTTAGCTGTAAATGAAACTATGTAGTATCTCCCTATAAATTATAATAGCGGATACAACCAGACAATTTATCAATTTTAGCCGATTTCAGTCGATCTGGGGAAGCACATGTCCACGATGGCCCCCTTGGATCCGCCCTGTCCCCCCCCCAATCGTTTGGAAAAATTGTCACCGCTGAATGAAGAGGTGATCGGGGTGGGTACTGGTCTGGACGAGAACGAGTAACTAGCATCTCGCAAGGGGTTAATACATTATTGTATTAAGCTCCAATACGTGTCTGAGAAGGCCTATCTGGCCTATCTGGAATCCATCAAACCGGAGTGCATTTTCAGTAAACATGTTGATTGAGAAAGATGCACGCTCTGGAGTGGCTCCGCTAACGGCAGATATGTCCCGAGTCGGGACTTCCCCGCCGTCATCGGACCCTCTCAGCTCTGCACGTGACACGTGACAGGTCCAAGTCGGGACATCCCCGCCGTCATCGGACCCTCTCAGCTCTGCACGTGACACGTGACAGGTCCAAGTCGGGACTTCCCCACCGTCATCGGACCCGCTCAGCGCTGCACGTGACACGGTCCCTGTTTACATGAGCCTGCGCGAAATGTATATTATTACCGATTATATATTATTTATTTATATTATTGTTTACTGCTTTGACACGGCTCAAGATTTGCCGTACGCCAGTTTTGGCGTGCGCCGGTCGCAGTCAGCTGTTGACGTACCTACGTCGAGTTCACACCAAAATCAGGCAAATGACGTGTCTGCATACGTCAAATTAACGTTGACGTGCACGCCTTGACGTATGGCGTGTCCGGTGTGAACTGGATGTAACAGTTCGGATCAATTTGCCACGGCAAAACAACACATAAGTGAAAACAATTGAAAAACATGCTTCGCACAAAACGAGCCTCCTATGGGGCTCGTTTTGTAACCTTAGGCAACGATAAATCACACGGACACTAGGCAAACACAGATGCGTAGAGAAATGATCGGCCCGGCGTACCCACACCCTCACCATCAACCACACCATCACCCAACACCGTTAATCATACCATCACCCACACCATTACCACCCAGACCCACAGTAACATAAATCAAAAAGCGTATTGCGTTAACGTCCCTCTTGAAACGATTAAGCTGAAATTTGGTGTGTGATTAGAGACCACAACACTGGCAATGTCACGCAATTCAAATTTTGGGTCATACTGCACGTGCAGGTGCACACCCCGTTCCGTAACTAATGTTCTTGCTATCGGGTTTATACGGGCTCGCT
This sequence comes from Semibalanus balanoides, assembly GCA_014673585.1. Lineage (NCBI taxonomy): Eukaryota > Metazoa > Arthropoda > Thecostraca > Balanomorpha > Balanidae > Semibalanus > Semibalanus balanoides. Next base: position 10,121 of record VOPJ01005028.1, on the reverse strand, counting down.
CGTCCTTTGCCGTTTAACCCTCGCCCTACGGGAGTTTTTCTCACCTTCGCCTTACGGGGGTCCTAAAACGTTAATTTCCGAACCAAGCAACATAGAGAAATGCAGTAAGAACCAGCATGTTGCCTGTCATGTGAGGAATCTAACGGTGCCTAATTTTTAGGTTTTGGGTAAACGGGTGACTTTCCAGGTCAAGTGAATGATCTTGACTCGACCACGTCCAGAATAGCGATTTTGCTGCTGTCAGAAAACCTCAAAATTATCAATTGATCAATGTAATTAAAAAGGCATGTACCAAGCATGTACCAGTTTATACCAGTTTTGTCTCAGAAATACAAAAAAAAATGATTGTATCTAGAAAAAATGTCAAAAAATGAATGCAAAAATGTCATGAGTTTTTTACACTTAGAAGCCATCTCTTCGTCGAAATTAGAGATATTGCTTTGAACTTGTGTTTGAGTATTTACCATATTCAGTTCTCTCACATATATCCCGCTTTTTTAACATCTTTGAAAACTTTTATTTTGTAGTTTTTCTTCTTTTTTTTAGTGTTCAAAAATCCAAAATTTTGACAATTCCAGACAGTAATTTTGAAGACAATGCCATTTCATGTTTTTGCCGTTTTATGTTTGCAATCAACTGCAAAACCATATTGTCTACGATTTTTCCAATATTAATCGTTTTTCCACCAGCATGACGTCACTAAAACGTCATTGTTTCCCTAAAGTCTCAACCAAGATAAATTAAATTTTTGACAGCATCGTATAATTGCTGTTTAATCAGTTACTAACCATTTTAGCAGGATCAGTCGCATCTGTAAACAGTTATGCAAGAACAACATCAGGGGGTCGTTTCTGGACCCCCATAGGGCGAGTGTTAAAGGGAATATAGCACCTTGGGAAAAGTATGTAGAATTTTACCCCCTCGTTATCTTCCGACCAATAACTGCAGCGAGACGCCAGGCGGCGATTCGAGGCTCTCAAATGAAACAAAATCAAAACGCCATACCGAAATTTTTTCAAGTTATAGGCAATGTCAGGTCATGGGTCAGTTCTATGTAAAAATCGGAGTTAATTTGAGTAATGGTTTCATACTTTCAATTTCAAACCTTTGATTAAGACTATCAACGCACATAAAGCTCTCAAAGTGTAATATATCTCCTGACATTAAGTAAAAGTTAATTTGTATGCAAAGGTCAATGGTGATCATCATAAATCAGGTCACAAAACGTCCACTGTTTACCAAGAGGTCAACGAAAGTCTATTACCCATGTTGAGGGGTTATTTTACACGTAAAAACGTAGCAGCAGCCATTTTTACAACTTGGACCCTAAAAGGTCAATACCAGGTTCATCTAGGTTTCAAAACTGGAAACTAACTAAAACATGAATAAACATGCTTGTTTCTAGGTCAGTTCTGTCTCATAAATACAACAATGCCGCTAGTATTCAGGTTTAAAAAAAATCATTAGCTACTCTATGTTTAGAGGAGCATCGGTCACTGAAAAAATATAGATATTACTTTGCAATTGGTTTGGGTATTTCTTACACTTTGTTCTCTCATAAATATTCTGTTTTTTGAATATATTGAAAAATTTCATTTTTGGGGATTTTTTTTGATAAATCCGTTTTTTGGATTTTGAAGGATCAAAAACTCAAAATTTTGGAAATCCGAGATTGACATTTTGTAGACAATTCAATTGCCTTCCTTTTCAGTTAAACGTTTGCAATTTGCAGTTGAGCTATACTTTCTACGATGCATCAAAGATTTATCGTTTTTCCACCCAAAATGCCATGACATGACGTCAACAAAACGTCATTATCTCCCAAAGTTCTGATTCATTTTCGATGATTTTTTAGGAAGACGTCAAATTGATACTGCATAAGGCACTAAAACCTTGACGTCACTATCTGTTATAGTTTTCAATTTATTGAGAAAATCCGGGAGGGGTAATATTTACCCCCTACAACGCGCGGGTTAAGGCGTCTTATTGGTTTTTAACACTGTGTGTTCTACATGACTCGTTTGCAGGTTACCTTACCCGCTGTTTTTATGTATTTGGATTGAACGCAAATTAATTTTAAATATTTTATAGAGATAGTCAATAATATAAATTCCACTGAATTATCAGGATTAAAATAATTAAGTATATTTACGTTAATTTAAAATTCTTGCCCTCTGATGTCGTGACGCCAATTAGCAATAGTTCGGCGCAAGTCGCCCCAATGATACCTGGGGTAGTTTTTAGCAGTTCGGCTTGACACATTGAATTAGTAAATAGAGGTTAAACACAAAATTCAGCATCACGTTAATCACGTGGAAATCAAAAGCACTATATGGCAGATTCAAGAGATTGTCGCTCATTTGAAATCATGCAACTTTCTGAAACAAACACAAAACTAAAAACTGTTGGATTCTACCTTATGACCAAATCAAAAATATAACGGCAGCTTCAAAGGCTTTTAACGGATTGCTACAGCCAAACGGCCTTGAGGATGATCTTAATCTCTTTTCCATGCAAGCTCCGACAGACACTATTTCAAGAACAGCATTAGTCACGGTCGCATTTTGCAAGTAGTTTCTGGGGCAGTGTTTCAGTGAGGGCAGCAATCTGGATTTGAGGCCACTTAACAGCTTTCTGTGGAGCTAACTAAACGAGTTATAGGTGTTTAAGAAGAATCTCCAGCCCAGGAAGCAACTAAAGACAGCCATGGGAACTGCAGTGCGGACCATCCCTGCCGGCAGGTAGCCGTAAAGCGCGTGGTAGTTGAGGTGGAGGGCAGAGTTGTTGCCTCAGCCAAAACGGAGCCTTATCTCGAACATGTGCTCTTAGAGGATATTTAGAGACGCTTTGTGCTGTGAACATACACAGCTAAATCTCCTGAACTTTTGGAGTGTTTGGTGTGACAGTAAGTCATAGAAAGCGTTTTTGGGACCATTATATTGCCCACCGTTTTTTTTTGTTTAAAATAGCATGCTTTTCCATAGGAATGGCGCAAATATTATTGCTTAAATGACGTCACTACATCAAGTGCTTTATAAATAATAAACTAACATGAAAATAATCTCTCTGAATATTGTACTGTATGCAAAATGATGTGTAACACGTTGATCAGCACTTGTTATTATTATATTGCACATATTCACCAAAACAAACCTGCAACTAGTCCAATGTTTAATTGTTACGGCCTAATTTGACTCAAAAACTAAATCGGAAGTGACGTCACTATAACGTATTTTATTTGCGATCAGCATACCTAACCCTAAAATTCCCTTTTGCTGGACATTTTGTAAAAATGATGCCGAAAAGGTACTGGAAGTTTGGGCTAGTAGTTGGCAATCGTTCTTCAGATCTTTCAAATTTCTCAGTGGGACTACACCCCCCCCCCACCACCACCCCACCCAGTGACTCGCGGGTTAATGGCAGTGGTTAGAGTGTCGCGACCTGCGTTATGGCTCAGAACATACCCACTGACTATGGCCCGTTTGTACTCCTTTCCCCCCTCCCTGACGTGGTCACTGGTCACAACATACGGTTTCCTGAGTTTATGCTAATGTACCTTTCACAGTGATCAATAACTTTATGTCGAAGCTGTTCTCTGTTCAGTGCGAAATGTCAAATCTAGACGAATTTACCAGTCGTTAAAAACATGCCGAGTCCTACCAAGGGGTCGAGTTCGCCCGTCGTTAAAGCAATGAACAATGTAAGCAGATCAGCCATTTTGTTTTGTCCCAGTCAGGTGCACAATGTTAGAGGTCAATGTTAGAGGTCAATGTTAGAGGTCAAGTGTTATGAGAACGGTTCGACATTCGGCGATGTAGCGCATTTCTCGACCAGGACCGCAACCTCAGAAGGCCTTCACGAAGTTGTGGGAATTAGAAGCAATATCTCAGGGGCAGCAAATTATGCCATGGTATTTGCTAGTGGTGTCAATCGGTAACCAAATTTTGGTTACCGAAAAATTGTGTGACCGATTTGGTAATCGGTCGGTCAGGCTTATAAATTTTCGGACACTTTTCGGTCAGCTTGATCTTAACCAATTTACTTTTTGTTACATGTTTACGCATTCTTACTTCTATCCAACAATTCGATTCACAATTTGATCGAAATTCAATTAGTTAATGTATTTTTTGTCCTGCTTGCGGCATCCACTATTTTGCTTTGCAAGTGTATTTAGTTCCTTTTTCACAATGATAATGTCTTTTTGGAAACTGTACATTTGCGTTTCATGAATTATGATGTTAACAAAGCTATTTTTGCCAGTGAGTATAAATAAGTATACTATTTGAAAAACGGACAAATCTTGGACATTTTTGGCCTCAACAAAAAACGGTCAATATTTGGACAACCAAAACGCTTGCTGTTTGGTATTGGATTGGTTTTGGTCATGGAATTTCGGGAAAATGACATCACTAGTGTTTGCCCTGTCTTAAACGGCATTCTTAACTGAAGATGGATTAAATGTGCATTTTGACAAATGATCAAACGTTAATGATTCGAATGTTTACAAAAATGTATAATCGGTTAAAATTAATATTGCATAACAGAGACTCATTTTGGCCTCAGTTCGTTATTATGTTATTATCAACACATTTTGTCTTCTGGGTGAGTCTTATAGGTATGAGTTCGCTCACAGGCTCATTGTCTAATTCTATGCATCTGTAACATACTTCCATATCCGGAACTCCGAAGTGAATCATTTGACATCACTTGGAATCCATATTCCATTTGAATCCATAGTCAAAAGGAGATAATTTTACATCTCTTTAGACCAACTATGATCCATATACGAGTATATATACACGTAAACTGTAAAGTCAGGTTTCATAGTTGACATGAGCGTTCTATCAAAAGCCCGAACGAAGGGGTTGACCCCATTGGGCTGCATCAATTCGGAGAAGAAAAAAGAGTCAGAAGTGAATCGACCACTTCTTAGAGTCAGCAACAGCAGTGAAATTTAAAAACGACGGGCGAATCTACCACCCAACTCGCATGTCATATTCTGCGTTGCACTTACATTGAACATGCCGTAATAGCTTCGCATTATCAAAGCATTTGTGCTGACAAATACTGTTCATCAACTCTTGAGTTTTTGAACAACAGTAAGCGACAAAATGCGAAACTTCAGCATCGTGTGGTTTTATGGGCTGTGACAGTCTGCCATCTCAGCTCAGAGTCACGCAGTCATTTTTTGCAATCTTCATACGCGTTGTGTAGGGATAACAAAATACAGCATTTTCTATCAACACATTTATTATCACCATACATAACCATTTGGGCTAATTCGGTTGCACAAAGATGGGTAGTGCTCGTAAACCCGTTCGGTAAAAGCGCAATCGCTAGCGAAACGTACTGACGCTTGAATTCCTTCATATACGCCGATACGGTGAAGGAAAACATGCAACAGTTTGCAGTTGAATGGCTCCCCAATCCCAACAGAAACTTGTTGATTGTCCCAGCCAGGCAATGTATCCATCGAAAACAATGCACCATAGCTAGGGCAAATTAGTACAGCAAGAGTAGCTGTCAGTATTCGGCTCAGCGCAGCACGCTAAAATACACAAGCTATGCCGTTCACATCCTGATGTGCGGTACTCAGCGTGTAACTGTACATACAGCTCCCAGCACTTGGGTTCCGTACACTGCACCGCAGGTAGAACAGCATAAGCATCGACCCAAGCCCTTGAAACGTCCCACGTTGGAAGCCCCTATCGCAAAGGCCCTACCTACAGCCTGTTCCGAACCAAACCTGACCAAAAGCTGGTGGCTAACCCAGCGTTATTTGACAAACGAATCTTTTGTTAGCATCACATTCCTCATCATCCCAAGTGCCGGTGTTTTCCATCAGAGCACAGTGTTGCTCTGCAGTGAACAGCAAGCCTCCGGACTTGTAGTCGGGCTCTCCCGGCGCCCAGTTGGTGTAGTCGAGCGGCGAGCCATCCGTCCAGCCCCAGAGGCGGTACCCCGTCTGTATGGATTGGAACAGTCCGATCCAGCCCGATCCACCGCTTTTGGCCACCATGGAGGTGATGTGGCGCGAGGTTGCCCGGTGGACGGACGCCAGCCGCGCCCTGCGGTCGAACGCGAGGCACGCCTGATGAGCAGCCTCCCAAGAGGTCTTCAGCGCCGGGATCAAGTAGCAGTTGCTGCCGCGGCGGCTCCAGGTGGCGGGGCAGTCCTCGGGAGCCGTGCGAGTCAGCCCCTTCTGAATGGAGGTCAGCTGGTCTCGCATGGCTGTCATTTGCTGCTGCTGATCTGACGTCAGCTGGTCCCGCAGGGCTGTCATTTGCTGCTGATGCTGGTCCTGTAGGGCTGCCATTTGCTGCTGATGCTGGTCCTGTAGTGTTGTCATTTGCTGCCGTAGATGCTGCCGATCTGAGGTCAGCTGGTCCTGCAGGGCTGTCATTTGCTGCTGTAGACGCTGCTGTCCGTTCGTGAGTCCCGCAGCAAGTTCGAACAGTTCAGCTTTGATCTCTGCTGTGCTCCGGTTCTGATCGTTCCTCAGTTCTTCCACGCCGCTTAACCCCGCTCCTTCCAGACAGGCATTCGCCAGTCCGCCGAATAACCCTGTGACGATACCACGGCTGGCAGCGGCGAGATCAGGGCTGGAGATGGCGAGATCAGGGCTGGAGGTGGCGAGATCAGAGCTAGCGGTGGCGAGATCAGGGCTAGCGGTGGCGAGATCAGGGCTGGAGGTGGCGAGATCAGGGCTGGAGATGGCGAGATCAGGGCTGGAGATGGCGAGATCAGGGCTGGAGATGGCGAGATCAGGGCTGGAGGTGGCGAGATCAGGGCTGGAGATGGCGAGATCAGGGCTGGAGATGGCGAGATCAGGGCTGGCGCCAGTGGAGCCAGTGGCCGAATCTCAGCTGCACCACACTGAACCACCAGAAGAAGCAGCGGCAGCATGATGCTGTCCTCTCTGAACACGGTCCAGTCACAACTGACCGTCCACTCTGGTCACGAGGCCCTGCTTAACGACGCCGTGCTTTGTGTATACATAACATGCATCGCCAGACGCTGTGCTGCGAACATGGGGAACCACCTCGCTCATCACTCCGCTGACAGTCAGCTCGCAATCTCAATAAACCAATCTGAAATGGTGCATTCATTTGTGCTCGCATGCTAGTGCCGTTTAACACAACAAGAACAGCAGTGGCCAGTGCAGCTCACAACTACATCTACACTCACTGCGGGATGCACAGGGGCGAACCAAGGGCAAAAGTCCCATATTCCGCTCGAAGACAGGGGCGGTATAGAATCACCCCCCCATCGGCTGAAACTGGTGATAAAAAATGAGTACTGATTGCGAAAAATTACCCCTTGCGGATTTTTTTTTTACCTCCTTTGTTTTTCCTCTATTTGGTAAAATTTGTGTAGCAGTAGGGAGAAGGGAAAGGAGTGCGTCTGACGTTATTTTTATCTGGAGCGATTCACAAGCAACGTCATAGATAGTTCCCATGTTAATGATGTAATTCATCATGGCGTATCCAGGATCTAAATTTTGGATGCGCAAGACCATTTGATAGGAGCATTTCCCGCTAGTATAATACGAGTACTAACTAGACAACTATTTGACTTGCAAAAAACTCACATTAGTTACCCCATTTTGTACCATACCTGGACTCGCCCATTGTTCTATAACGTTTCAAAGAGGACTCTCTGGTGCGTTTTTTTTCATCTGAAAAATGCAGTATGTTATACTATTGTGGGCCCATGCATCTTAGATCCTTGAAATAATATGACCCCTTTTTTCGATTCGTGAGCGCGCCTCTGCAATACAATGGCTGCACTCCCTCTCTAGGCCTCTATGTGCATACCTATATCATTGTCAACTGCTTATTGTGCCATAATCGCTGACATCGTAATCACCATGATAGTCATTCTNCTGCACCACGCGGGTCATCATCAGAGGACCTCACCGGCAACCCTCGTTACCAACCCATCCGTCCCATAAAACCGCAGCCGAACAAAGTGGCGCGGCGCGGCGAGTCTGCGGCGTCTGTGGCGCGGCCTCTGCGGCGCGGCTGTGGCGAGACCGGAGCTCCTTTTCAATTACCGTCATCGTCGGCGGTCGGGGGCCATTACAGCGCGGAGGGTCGGGGGGGGGGGGCGGCGAACCCACTGCCGAGAGCCGCCGTAAAAATCCCATTAGAAAACATTGGTTATTCATCGTGGCGGCGTCTCCGATCGGCCTGTTAACAGAGCGGCGGCGTCTCCGATCGGCCTGTTAACAGAGCGTGATCAACAGGTGTCGCTGGGGGCAGGGCCGGAGCCGGACGGCGGCGCCGCGGCAGGAGGGGTGGACACTGGACAGTGGACAGTGGACGGGTACCCGCATCCGCTCCCGCTCCGCCTCCCAGCTCTCCGCTCGTCGCTCCCTACTACCGCTCCCGCTCCCGCTCACCGCCCGCCGCCGCCGGTAACGCCGCCGAGGATCGCGCTCAGTGCGCACTGCACGTGCAGCAGCTCGGCGGCCGGTCCAAATCGGAGTCTTTGTGCCCGAAATGGCAGAGCACGTCGAGCGGTCGGTTTCGCTGGAAAGGCGCCTCGGCAGGCGCTGACTGATGATAGGCCGCGACATGAGGTGAGGCACGGCTCGTTGTTCCAGCGCCGCGTAGAGGGGTGTACCGACATCGAGCCGACTCTCCTATATGGTGTGGGTGCTTTTGTAGATGGGTATCATAAGTGCATGCACTATTCATGTGCAATGGTCAGTGCCCATGTCTCAGGTCTGTAGGCTGAACTGCTGGAGTGAATTTGGCAATGGTCTCGGCATGGAACCAGTGTATTGTTGCCTGGAAAATCGGAGATGGTAAAATCTGGACTTTGTTTTTCCTTATTTTCTGGCTGATGCGTGAGTGGACTGCTTCGTTGATCAGGCTCAAAATTTGGCAATTTACTAATAAATGCCTGACAAATGAGTTCACGATGTAACCACTCCTGACAATCCGTGTAGGGTTGTTCCACTTATCCTCGCACCCCTTTCCTCATCGGTCACGCCGATCGACCGCGCCGCACCTGCTAAAGGCGTCGGCATCGCAAAAACAATCTAGGCGATTTTTCCGCCGGCGGGAGGTGGCCGTCTGACGGCGCTAACAATATGGCCGGCCGGCGGGTGGCGGCGGCGGGCTGTTTGAAGCGGCCCCGGTCCGTCCCGGAGGTCCAGTCCGACCCGCTGAGAGTGCTCACAGCCCTCCATAATGCCAGACGGTGCAGCGGTGATGACACACAGATCGGTGATACGGCTCCGCAGATTGGCTTGGCTGATTGGCGGCGGGTCGCAACGGGAGGTGGCGGACGCAGTTTGTACCGACCGGCGGCGCAGGGGGTTCCGCCGCCTGTCGGGTAAAGGGTTTGTGTTGAAATGATACGGTGTCAGTGTCCCTGGTGAGAAATATAATGGAATGTTTCTACAAAATACCATTTACAATACACAAAATATAATTCATGACAAAGGCAAGAAGTTCCAAGTCTTGGATGTATTCATTCTTTCGCAGCGTTGGTTTTAATTTGTCTTCAGGCATCACATGACAACGTTCAATACACGCGGAGGGCGTAACGACGTCTCTCGCAGTAGTAAAACATTACCATCGCTGTGATCAGTTGTGTGCGTTATAAGACCGTCTTCCATTATCATCTGTATCCATTATGTCTCGCCACATCTCGTCGTGGCGTGATTGATATGCTTTCCATCACATATTTTACGATTCGGATACGGGGCCCGGACAAATGACAAATCGATAGGTCTGTAACGCGGAACACGATTCATCATCGGGGGAAAACTGTACCTCCGTCGCTCGTCATAAAAGACGTGAAATGCAGAGAGTGATAAAATAACAGTTGAGCGACTTTGCCGAGCTATAAATACTTCGCTTGGGTACGAGCTCCCGTATTTACAAAACTCATTCATTGGATCTGGAAACCATTGCAGAGAGCGAAGATGCATCTCTTAAGCTGCATCACACCGTTTTCAGATGAAGACCGTGAAGCTTGGCACCGCCCACACCAACACCAAATACCAGTCCTGAGCTACCAGGCTGTCGGTCTCATTCTCCTCCCTTGTCAGGGCGTCAGTGCCGTCCACAGCCATCACTTGATGTCAGTCTCCTGCGGCGGGCGGC
>VOPJ01005027.1:0-89434 GCA_014673585.1 Semibalanus balanoides | reverse complement strand
AATCACAATTAAAGTCACCACACAGCACCAACAATTGAGTTCGGGTAGTCCATCAGGACACGCTGATACTGACACTCGAGGCCGGCAAAGTCGGCACTGAGCGCTGCGGCCGTGTGTCGCGGGGGCCGGTACACCGAGCCAATCACCAGGTCGCCGGCCGCTGCTCAGCGTGACCCGAGCCCAGAGCGTCTCCAGGGCGGCTGTCCGGGTGGGGCGGAGCTGCTATCTTGAGTTTCTCTGCCGTGATTGTTGTCTCGGGAAGAGAAGAGCAACGCCGCCGTAACCCTTTCCCGTCCGTCACCTTTCCCGTTTTCCGGTCAAGCGCGACAGATGTTGTAGCCTGGACAGCATGATAAGTCGGTTGGGGAACGCTCGGCTTGAGCCAGGTTTCGCTGAGCGCCATTGATGTCGTAGTTGAAGCGGTTTAGCTCATCCGACAGCTCCAGCAGCTTGGGTTTTAACGATTGAATGTTAAGAGACCCAATCAGCAGAGCTCCCGGGTTGGCAGCACGCCAGCAGCCACCCTCTTCCCCCGCTGCCGCGATCTCTTGCCACGCCTTTGCGCGCGGCGGCCGACCGGTCGGGCTCCGCGGGTCGGCGAGTCACCCTGAGCGTCGGGTAGAGTGGCGGAGTCGGGCGCGCTGCTGGCTGCCATTGGCTGGGGGCCGGTGGGGTGACCCAGGCTGGCAGGTCGGGCCGGGCGGCGGGTCGTGACGTCACGTGTCAGACGATGGTCGTGCTCCACCGCGCGCCGTGGGAGACTGGCGTCCCACGGCCGGACCAGTGGTATGGGAGCAGGAGAGCAGACCAGGGTGACGACACGGACGACGACGAGGACGGTCAGTAGACGATGGAGATCTCGATGCATGTTGAGATGAGGTCTATCCTGAATCTTGTTAGTCGTGGAGAACGGGGCGTGGCGACTTCGCCGGACACAAATAATGTCGATAGGGATGTGCCGTCAAGTTATAGGCAGTAACTCACTCGGCGACCACATCCAAAATGTCTTGTTACCCAAAAAACTCGGGTAACCACGTTCACTCACAAGCCACAATCACACACGGAACGCACTCACACGGAGCTCTTCAAGGCAGAGGGGGAGTGGGCAGGGCCGCGAAACGTCAGCCACGCCGACCGCTCACAGAACTCTCCATCACCTACGAGCGAGGGCTCCCCAGGCGCTCGTAGGGATGGGGAGAGGACTCGCCCAGGCGCTCGGTAGGATGGAGAGGGCCGCCAGGCGCTCGGTAGGTGATGGAGAGCTGACCAGACGCTCGGTAGTGATGGGAGAGGCTCGCCCAGGCGCTCGTAGTAATTGAGGGAGGCTCGCCCAGGCGCCTCGGTGGTATTGGGAGAGCCGCTTCAACGCTCGGTAGGGGGAGGGAGAGGGCTCCCGCTCAGGCGCTCAGGTAGTGATGGGAGAGGCTCGCCCAGGCGGTCGTAGTGATGGGAGAGTGCTCCGCCCAGCCTCGTTTATTGAAAGAGGCCCCCCCTCTCTCCCCTCACTCACTCAGGCGTCGGTAGTTGAATGGGGAGAGGCTCGCCCAGCGCTCGGTAGGGATGGGAGAGGGCTGACCAAACGCTCGGTAGGTGATGGAGAGGCTCGCCACGTCTAGCGGTGTGAAGAGGGCTCCGCCCAAGCGCTCTGTAGGTGAATGGGGAGGGGCTCCGGTAGGTGATGGAAGGCTCGCCCAGGCGCTCGGTAGGTGATGGGAGAGGACTCGCCCAGGCGCTCGGTAGGTGATGGGAGAGGGCTCGCCAGGCGCTCGTACGGATAGGAGAGAGGTCGCCCAGGCGCTCGTAGTGATGGAGAGGGCTCGCCCAGCGCTCGGTAGGGATGGAGAGGGCTCGCACCAGCCACAATAACAAGGTAAATAACTGAGTGAGAGGGCCTCGCCCAGGCGCTCTGTTAGGTGAAAGAGAGAGGAGCGTCGCCCAAGGCGGCCTGAGTGATGAGGAGAGGCTCGTAGGTGATGGAGAGAGAGGCTCGCCCAGGCGCTTCGTAGTATGGAGAGGCTCGCCAGCCCGCTCGTAGTGAGGGAGAGCTCGCCCAGGCGCTCGGTGTATGGGAGAGCTCGCCCAGGCGTCGGTAGGTGATGGAAGGGCTCGCCCAGGCGCTTGTAGTGATCGGGGAGTAGGCTCGGTAGCTGTGATGGGGAGAGGGCTCGGTAGGTGATGGGGAGAGGACTCGGTAGGTGATGGGGAGAGGGCTCGCCCAGGCGCTCTGTAGGTGATGAGAGAGGGTCGTATGGGTATGGGAGAGGGCTCGGTTACGGTGATGGGGGAGCGCTCGCCCAGGCGCTCTGTAGTGATGGAGAGGTGTCTGCACGCTCGGTGAAATGTCAAAGGAATGAATATCACAGTATCACAACTCCTGAGGATGGTGTGAATTATAGGCAATAGTAGCTCGGCAACAACAGCACATATTGTAAAGGAAACGAGACTGTTTCTGATGGCTGGATCGAAAGTAGATTAGAATTGAGAAACAATGCTTGTTGCCTGGTGGTTTTGTCGGAAATCGTAAATGTTAGCGTGTGAACGATTGACTTAGGTTGAGCTCATTCAGTTCAGTGCATTTAGTATCCTGTCGTCATAAATGAACCTCGTCTACCAACTTTCGCTCATTCAGGACCAGCCCTAACCATCAACTGACGACCCCTCCCCCCTCTGTGGACAGGCCTGGACCCGTCCAAGTTCCGTCAGCAGGCGGCCCGACAGGACACGGGCCAAGAGTCCCACCAGGGCCTGACAGGAGGCGGCTCCGAGGCGCAGCGGTTCGCCGCCTGCCAGCCGCTGCAGCTGCCGTGCGTCGGCTGTCGACAACAGCAGAAGTTCACCGGCGTGTTCATAGATGGCGCGCATAATCTGCGGCTGTCGCAGTGCGAGAACAGCGAGTGTGCCGCCGTGCCGGTAGAGTACCTGCCGCTGATCGTCAACAAACTGAGAATGGATATCAGGAGCGCCATCGGGCAGAACCTAAAGGTCAGTTCGGGCCAGCTTTCGGTATGGCTCGATTCGTGGCTGAGTTAGTTCCTTGGCTTCACTTTGAATGCAGGGTCTCAGGAAACCCCGACTTCGAAAGGTCCGAGTGCACCCAAGCGGCCTTATCATAACCAAACCAAACCTGTGAAATAGATGTTGTTGGGACACATTAGCCCCAGCCATTACATATAATACATGTTTTCATTTTTTACATATTTCGAATTATGTCGATTTTGTATGCTTGCAAAGAAAACAACAGTTGCCATGGATCATGTAGTCAGTCGTCTTGGAACGAACGTAAAGCTCATTTTTCCTGAATCGCTGTCGAAGCTGGCTTCAGTTTTGCTGTGTCTGCCGTATCCTGTTGCGTCAGGTGTGCAAAGCGTGTGTTCGAGATGTGAATGTTCGCTCTGCTGCCGACAGGGTGTGCTGTTCTGCGAGGACCCGGGCTGTCCGCACGAGACGCGCCGCATACCGTTCAACTTCGAGCGGGGATTCCCCACCTGCGACCTCTGCCACAAGGCAGTGCTCATTCCCAAGGTCAGTGAGCTTTGTCATTAGGTCGTACTCACTCTCAAGGTCAGTGACCCCTCCCACAAGGCTGTGCTCATTTCCAGGGTTAGTGACCTCTGCCACAAGGTCAATGACCTGTACTCATTCCTAAGGTCAGTACTCAGAAGTAACACTTGGTGATTATTTGGATGGTTGTCTCCAGCCGTAATGTCACACGGGCACGACTGCAGACGTCACAACGTCAGTTGTGTGACGTCACGACGCCAGATGTAGTGTGACGTCACGTCGTCTGATGTAGTGTGACGTCAGATTTAGTGTGTCATCTGACGTTGCAGTTGTTTGAAGTGTCACAGTTCAAAGTTGAGTTTCACGGACATCTGGCTCAACCAGTCACCGATCGCATCGGAAGCAGACTGATGTGCTGTATGGTAGGAGAGATGTTAGGTCATCCACTCCGACCAGATTCGTTGTGCTTCATCATGATGCATCTGTCTGAACTCAGAACTCTGAATGCACCACCTCGTATCCAGCCGTTCAACACTCGCCTTATCGTGGCGTTATACGGCGCACTGACGCGCCGCTTTTGTCGCAGTACGACGACCGGTCGCTGTACAACCAGCTCTGCTACTACCAGCACATGTTCGACCTCAAGAAGGCGCTGGACGTCCTGGACGCCAATCAGAAACGTGAGTGGGATTACAGTGTTCTGTCCTCACAGGGTGATCAGCTGCCGGGCACTACAGCTGCTATCTGCAGACCTACTGTACTATAGGCTTTCCGGGATTCCTTTCGTTTATTCTCTAGTGCCGCCACCTTTATCTCTTAGGATGCGTTCGGCAACACGACGAATTCGTCGGTTGTCCATGGTGTCACCGAATATTTTGCTCAGGTTGCGTTCGGCAACAGGAAGAATCAGCAAACGAGCGAATTCGCCCAACGAATTCGCTCTGTGGAGCGCGAATTTTCAAACCAGTCATCGGAGGGGATGCAGGAGACGAGCGAGACAGCGAATTCGTCGTGTTGCCGATTGTACCCTTAGCCAAACGCGTTTTTGCCAACGTGTTGTCGCCACGTTCTGGCCTGTGTCTTCTTTATGCTTGTGAATCATACCAACCTTCCACGTCAATTGTCCCCATACCAGGACGTCCCTCCCGACTCGTGACCCCCCTGTGACACCCCTGACACCCCTCTGTCGGTCAACAGAGCTCATGCCAGGTGCCTCCCGACTCGTGACCCCCCTGTGACACCGCTGAGACCCCTCTGTCGGTCAACAGACCATGCCAGTCCCTCCCGACTCGTGGACCCCTGTTGGACACGCTGAGACCCTTGTCGGTCAACAGAGTCATCCAGGTCCCTCCCGATCGTGACCCCCTGTTACCCCCTGGACACCCCTCTGTCGGTCAACCAGAGTCCATGCCAGGTCCCTCCCGACTCTGAACCCCCCTGTGACACCGTTGACACCCCTCTGTCGGTCAAAACAGAGTCATGCCAGGTCCCTCCGACTCGTGACCCCCCTGTGACACCGCTGATTACCCCTATGTCGGCCAAAACGAGATCCATGCCAGGTCCCCTTCCCGGACTCGTGACCCCCCTGTGACACGCTGGACACCCCCTCTGTCGGTCAACAGAGCTCATCCAGGTCCCTCCCGACTCGTGACCCCCCTGTGACACCGCTGATACCCCTCTGTTGGTCAACAGAGTCGGTACGGCGGAGGGCCGACTTCGCGGCTCTGGAGGCGGCTTACAGTACGCTGAGTGCAGAGGCCGAGGCGGCCATCAAGCTCAGTAACTACTCGCACATCGACCTGGGACTGCTGTTCCAGGACATGGTGCTCCGACCGGCCGCCTCTTAGGACAGATAGACGGCTTGGTCTGAGAGCAGGCGAGATAGGCAGCCGGACATGAGATATTGGCGGCCGGACATGAGATATCGGCGGCCGGACATGGGATATCGGCGGCCGGGCATGAGACATCGGCGGCCGGACATGATATATCGGCGGCCGGACATGAGATATCGGCGGCCGGACATGAGACATCGGCGGCCGGACATGATATATCGGCGGCCGGACATGAGATATCGGCGGCCGGGCATGAGACATCGGCGGCCGGGCATGAGACATCGGCGGCCGGACATGAGATATCGGCGGCCGGACATGAGATATCGGCGGCCGGACATGAGATATCGGCGGCCAAGCAGGCGGAGAAGGCTGTCGAACAGGCGATGTAATTGTACAAAGACCAACAAATTTGTTGGTCGATTTCGTTTTTGTGCGAAATTTGTGCGATTTTTTTCGAAATTTGTCGGAAACATTCACGCTGCCTTCTGTCGGTACACGCCAGTCGCTACTATTGCTGTGGTCAACGCAATGCCAAACCCGACGTTTGGTGACAATGTTGAGCGATGTTTGGTGACGCAAGGATTTGTACAAAGCAGTGTTTCTGTGTGTATGCGCGTCGAACCGAGCGATGTGTCGGGTTTTCTGCCGGCATTGTACCGGAGGCCTCATGAACTGTACGTAGTGTGACCGTGTGAAATGCGCCCTCTGTGATGGCCAGCGTAAATGCAGTATGCTCGACTGAATGCGGTGGGATTGAATGGGCTTGTATGACTGGGGACTCAGTCTACATGTGATCGTAATCAATACATGTCGAGCGCACCTTACGGCTTTTTTCTTTAATAAGGAGTGGCACAACCCACGTGGCCACGCCCACAACAATCATGAAATCCTCACGACGTGGCATTTTGCACTGTTTGTCTCGCTATCGTCGTCGGTGCTTCCGGCAGGCGGAAACCTAACTCAGTCAATTCTGTCGCAGAGCAAACGAATTAAGTAATTACAAGTGCATTTACATCGTAGCAAAAAATGCGTAAAAACTGGCTAGCGAGTGGTTGAAGAGCTGCCGGCCAGATATCGATACCGGCGGTACATGTGAACAATGCTTCTGGTCGCTGAAGACGCTCCAAGCACCGGGACGGGCGGACGCGAAGCTCTAAAACCCTGATACGAAGCACACGCGGCGAAACATGACGAAATAACCGGCGTTCTATACGGTACATAATCTGGTCTGCGAATACGATTTGTTTACTGAAGGTCCCCAGTCCCACGCTCATCGCAGAATGGCCACATTTGGAATGGTCATACGCACACAACGCTGGCGTTGCCATGGCAACGTCGGCGATATGGACACAATATGGCGGATGGCGTAAGCAACAGGGCGGATCATAAACTGCAACGTCTGAACGACACACAATGAAGTGAAGATTATCGCTGAAATCACGAATCCAATGAAAAAACGTCACAGAACATACTATTTCGGCAGAGATGAAACACCTCCTTGGTCACTGTCCCGTAGTAAAACTGACCAATACAAACATGTAATCTCAATACAATACAAACCAGCTGCAACAAACATAACAGTAAAATAAATGTAGCTGTACATTATCATCAAACTCAGTATCTCGCAACGCGGTCCAAGCTAGACTGCACCTTTGTACCAAACAGTTGGGGAAAGCGAGCCCTGAAGACGCGTCTCAGCACACTCAAAACAGACGTAGCACCCATCCGCTAAACAAGCACACCGATAATCCCATATGCTTTGAACTGGTCAAAATCTCACGGCGGCAGCTTGATAAAGCAAAACTACGCGCGCGTGAGCCACATCAAGGCGCAAGCTCGCCACCGCCCTACACGTTCGAGATTATCGTCTCCCCTAAGCGACGCGATATGACGATTCTACAGATACTTTGCCACAGATCAGCAGCAACTGAAGCTAGTCGGGACGCCACCCGGGTCTGCTTTGTTCCCTTTGCCACTAATACCGCTATGTTGGCTACAGCAGCTGACAGCACGGCGGCGGCCGACTGCGCCCTTCCCAGCCGGCAGTATGGCCGAATCAGTCACCACGTGCCAAACGAAACCAAGCAGCACTGGCGACATCGATGCATGGAAAAGACATACCGTAAAAAGGGAATACAGGCGGCCAATGACAACGTAATATCACAGGGCGCAATACCGCTAACTGGTCCGAATGCATGAGATGACGAACCAGACATAACCCGCCCGCACGCAGGCA
Source organism: Semibalanus balanoides (assembly GCA_014673585.1). Lineage (NCBI taxonomy): Eukaryota > Metazoa > Arthropoda > Thecostraca > Balanomorpha > Balanidae > Semibalanus > Semibalanus balanoides. The sequence goes on along the minus strand of VOPJ01005027.1, from coordinate 81,865 downwards.
CGCGAGAGGGACACTAGTGGCAGCGTTCTGTCCGTGGCCCCAAAACGATATACATGATCCGCATAAGCTGCAGACAATTATAGCGAAGCACTTCCTCACACTCGGATCATAATCTCAAGCGGCTCGCATATGGCTGTCCAGAATCGTCCATCGCGTCCATGGAAATACCAAGTACCCTGTATCGCTACGAAGTAAGACGCCGACCAGTCCTTTGCCTCCCCACCGCGGCGCCGCCGCCGCCTCCGTCGCTCACCTACGCCGGGCAGCGGCAGCGTCAGCAGCAGCAGCATCAGCAGCGGCTGAGGCGGAGGTGGTGGGAAGGGAGGTGGCGGCTCTAAACGTAGTTGTCGAGGTGCATGTGGAAGTCGATGAGGCAGGACTGGAGGTGGTGCAGGCCGGGCCGCTCCGCCGGCTCCGTCGCCCAGCAGTACGCCATCACCGCGAACCTGCCCACACACAGACACACACACACCGCGTTCACATACGGTCAGTCTGGGTATAACACAACAGCGCAACAGTGGCGATGCTTCGGGGCAGTAATACAAAAAGGAGAACGTCTTAAGAAAGCAGCCAATCAACGTCCACGCTGGCTGTACCACGAATAAAGCAGACAATAAAATAATAAAATGTCGCTCCTCTCAACGTGAGCCAGCTTCATGAGCTTTAAATGACAGTGCCTGCGATTGACTACGCCTTCGCCCTTCACGCGACACCATCCACCATTCGCTCTGGAAAAACCTCAAAGCGATCGTTTTCATCGTCGGGACATAGCCTCGTCACTTCAAACATTAACAAATTAGTAAACAGGGCAAAACAACTCAACAACGAATACGACATTCCCCCCACCCCTGAAGCATTAAGCGGGACCAATGAGCGCCTTCATGTCTCGTCGCCAGCACTCACAGTTCGTCGGGGACAGTTAACCGGCTGCGCCAGGCGGTAGCCCTCCCTCAGGTAAGCGGCCATTTCGAACGGGTCCACCTCGACATAGGGCTGCTGGCCGAGCGTCATCAGCTCCCAGAAGAGCACCCCGAACGACCAGACGTCGGCGGCCGGCGAGAAGCGCCGCTCCGTCAGCGCCTCCAGCGATAGCCACTTGACCGGCCGGTTCTCGTTGTCGCCCAGACAGTGGTAGTCGTTGGGGAAGAGGTCACGCGACAGCGCCAGGTCGCACAGCTTGACGCGCAGCTGGTCGTCCACGCTGTCCGGGAAGGGTCAGAGGGTCACTGCGGTGTTATAACCGTTTGCAATGCAAAAGAACACAGCTGTTGCAACATATTCGTGATATTTCACAACATAGCTGTTGCAACACATTCGTGATATTTCACAACATAAATTATGTCGAAATGAATTTGACAAAAAAAGTATAAAATGGTCCGCCACAAATCCAGGTGAGGCCGCAATACACTGCCTGACCGCAAGAAACACAAGAGGTTATTTGTGCGGTATAAGGATGATTTTCAACACCCAACATTAACACGGCAGACCTGTGCACTGAATAAGCAACATACCTTACCCATATTCCTTTCTTGCAGGCTGCCCGTTGCACCGCAACTCGTTAGACATTCCGTTTGCAAGCGTATGACCAGCCTCATTTTAATCATTCCCGTTTCCTTATTATAGGTTATCCGAATACTTTTCAAGGAACCTTTTTCAAGGGTCATGTTATTATTATACTGAGGCCAGCCCTTACAGTGCCATACCATACACACAGTTCCGGGCGGCCAGTCCTTGTTGTACACTTTGCTGTGCAGAATGGCTGAGCGCGTTCAGCACCTGCACCGCCATGTGGACCACCTCCTGGGTGAGCAGCGTGCGGGACCAGCTCTCACCCACCGTCCGACACTTGGTGCAAGATAACACCATGAGACGAGGACGGATGTGTACGCGCTCAGATTTCAAGTACAACACACAGGACCAATGTTGTTTCGGTGAAAAAGTACAACAATCAAAGGAAGTAGCAGACGGAAAATTTCAGCAACACGTCCACACAAAACAGGAGTGCAACCGTGATTTCATGAAGTACACACAGGTGTCACGACCGAACGGTTCAGAAGGACACACTCTTAAGGTGTCATGACGAAACGGTCAGAAGTAGCACCCACAGGGTGCAGACAGAACGGTCAGAAGTAACATCCACTAGTGTGTTGAGCGAAACGTGGATTTCCACAGGTTCAGATGCTACTCTAGACAGAGTTGGTCAGATCGGATGAATCGGTCCCGAAGCTTTTACACACTTCACAGAGGGCGCAGCACGAACGATATGTAAGTTTTGAGTCGAACAAGGGCAAGACAGGGAACCGGATCAGTTAAGTTACACAGACACATGTTTACTTAGTCGGAACTGTCGCCACAGAAAAGATACACATACAACACGGACAGACAGGAGGTCAGAAGAAGTTCACACAAAACGAGGCAGAACAGGATGGCACATGAACACTACACAGCACAACAGCAGACGGAGGCATGGAAACAGCCACCAATGCGTGACCAATCATTGCTGAGTGAAATCCGTGATACCCTATACAGATACATACCGATAGCAGACGTCATACACAACTTCAAACGCATTCCAAGTCTCCCATGTACATCAACAGACCCGCCGCCTCACCACTTCACCGTATTAGACGGCTTTGACGCTTGAGGTTAATGTTTAACCCATTGTTATAGACTAGCAGAGGCCGTTGGTGGGTCCTGAGTTATACGTACCACCTAACCCTGAACCCACCATGGCTACATATTTCTAGTGTTTCGCTGGGAGCCAGGCGGCATGTCATGGTCTTGGCGTTCCTTTCTCTCTGGCAGACGATGCACGACACACCACGTGGGCCCCCCGCAGTTATTCTTATGGTTCCACCTGAGCCCGAGAGAGAAATCAAGTAGGTAGAGAAAACAGGCAACACCATTTATCACCCCAACAACAAAACACCTGTCTAATAGGCGAGAGAGCCACCTCTTGCCTTGCCTAAAGAGAAAATGCGATGAGAAGGTTTAGTTGCGGAGAACAGGGCACGAACTTAACATACACATCATCACCCGTGGTTATTTTCGCTGGGCGGCAAGATTAACTACGTCCGTCTTGCCGGTGGATCATAGTGTGGAGTATCACGAAAACAGGGACACCTCATACATTTAGATCATTCTTCGTGTATCGAACGAGCCACCTCTTTTCCCGCGGAGAGGGAGTAACGTGGGTGAGACAAAAATCGGCGAGAACTCTCTACATCAGATCACATTTCCTTGTATTCGGATGGCCCACTCTCCTGCGCGGGAGAGTAGTGACACGGTGAGTGAGCATATTACGTGGTGCACACCTGCACCCACATCTACACACACCTTGCGTCACTCGAGAAGCCACCTCTACCGCTGAGTAGAGCTCAGCGTGAGAACAAAAACGGCACACACTTACATCACACACCACCTGGGATATCGAGCACCTCTCCGCGGGAGAGGAGTGCAGGTGTTTTATTGACAAAACATGCACACCTACACATCACCTAGACATCACTGGCCTCTATTCGAACGCCATCTTCTTGCCGCGTGAGTATAGTCTCAGTGAGACAGAACAGGCGTACACTCTCACAGCACACAACGTGGGTTTCGGAGGCTCACCTCGCATGCGTTGATAGATCGGTGTAGACAAACAAAGGCACGCACCTCACAGTCACACACACACTAGGTATCCGAGCCACCTCCAGTTGGTGAGAACAAACAGTCACACCTCGATCACATCCGACAACAGTCCTGAGAGATATCGGAGGCCACTCAGTGGTGAGGCCCACAACCAGCGCGCCCACACCCGTATGCCATCCACACACACCAACCTGGGTATCGTGTTGTGCCCACCTAACAGTGGAGATAAAAACAAGCACACCTCACATCAACACACACCTGGGCTGGATCGGAGCCACCTCTCTTGCCGCGCGATATGTCATCCTATAGGCTCGCACAAGCGAACGGCCGCGCCGAGCCCTTCACAGAAGGCGCATGTCCTGCACCCAGAAAGAGTAATAGGGTTCTGATCCTCATACTATACCATCAAGATCTGCGGACTTGTCACGTTCATGTGGGAACACCGCCAGGTCCCCTCCTCACCTAGCGTGACCAGCTTGACCAGCAGGCAGATTCTTCCTGTCTCCCGCCCATTTGACCAGGCCGCCGCACTGTCTTTATTGGTATGGCCTGCCGAAAACGTCCCATCCGTCAAGACACCATCCTCCACCCTACCAGCAGTGTCCCACGTCTCAGCCCGGCTCTCCCAGCCCGTGAGCGGCACCCCCGGCGGCGGCCCGGCCGAGCGGCGGGACGGAATGCAGGGCGGCTCGACCGGCCTGTCGTTTCGCCTAAAGGCCGTTTAGAGAGCACGATTCGGACTGCCGACGTGTGTAATTCTCGAGAACGGGTTGGTGGTGTCCCCGATGAACACGCTGTGTACCATCTCTAGGAGATACAGACTGGCGCGGCGAGCTGGCGGCGTATGTACATGTGTTCCAGTATGCGGCGGTGTAGACGGGCGGGCGAGTTACAGTCAGACAAGCTATACCATCGGTATAGTTTCCACATGGATCGAATCTTTTGGAACCCACCTATTTCGTCTTAGTGTATTATTATATTTGGGTTTGAAATCGTCGAAACAGGAACCAGCCCATAGTTGATCTGCAGGGTTGCAAGAGTATCTAAACACTGAGAATGTCCTCAAACTCCCGTATAGTACGCAAGTGAACCTACGACGCAAGCACGCCGATTGGCGGTAGATTCTTTATTTCTAACCTCCTATATGATGTTGATGACTCTATGGGTTTAAGGGCGCCTCCAACATCTTTCTCAACCTACGTGTATGATTCCCAGCTGGGCGGAAAAGCGGAAGTGCCGACTCAACGGTCTGAGCGGGTCCCTGCATTTAACTCACGCGTCTGAGCTCGTCTCCCAGCCTCGCTCAGTAGCGATGGCCACTCCGGTCAACACCGCTCCGGACCAGTCAGCTGACCTACCATGCGCGGTCCAGGCCGACGTAGAAGAGCGGTACGAGCCATGCCGTCCCGCGCGGCATCATCACGATGTTCGGTCTCCGCAGGCGAAACGCTCATGTGGCACCACAAGCCGAGGCGGAGCCAGAGTGTCCTTGTGTCAAACGTGTCACATTACATGTCAAAAAGCGACATTGTAGTTATGCGAAATAACTTTTTACACATGGGAACACGCCATCTAGTTTAAGCAAAACACCAAAAGTCGTACGCTGATTCTCAAGCTCCAGAATAACAAGTAGCACGTCGTCTCCGTCTCAGTTTCACTAGATGGTGATAGAGCTCTGTCCCAACGCGGCGCAAGTGGTGTGTTCGCGCGTCTCAGCCATACTCGTCAGCTTTGCCGGCACCAAAATCACCTCAGCTGAGATTGAGCTGACTCGGCCCAGGTCATCCCTTTCATCTCGTTTTCGACGCAAGCACGAGTCTAGGCGTTCAGATCTGGAGACTGGCCCCCTACGGGCGGGCATGCGGGTATCACATCTCGGTAGGGCGCGGGTACGAGCCTCCTACGTGACGGTTGCGCCGTTCACCACGAGAGTGCGGGGGGAGATGCCAGCTCGCAGGACCGGCCAAAGTCACGGTACGCGCGACTTAGTTCCGGTTTCCCTCCCTTCATAGGGGAGCTGAGGTACCTCACAAAAAGAGCAGGCTACATACATGTTTCAATCGTTGGAGAAACAACAGTTACAATGCTCTGAGGAGGCCCCTCAACCCTATAATAAGCCCAACACCCTAAATAGAAGCCGACGGGGTAGAGGTGTGCTGACAAGAGGTCTCCAGATGGGAAACTTACTCTTGTTAAAGCTACTCTGTGAAACAAGATAAGCTCTAGCGCTGCGCCCATAGTAATCTTCAGAAGGCCTGGAGTGTAACCCCGGCCTGGTCACCCTGTAGGCCGGATGTGCTAAGAGCGACATCCGAAGCCTCAGTATGTCCTCCTAGCCCGGGAGGCACGACCCGCATCTGCTGGATCGCCGGTATGGTCAGGGCGTACGGAACTCTCATACATCTGGTCATCTACGTTCAGGCTGCTAGGTGGATGGCGCGGCATACTGGGGTGGGCCACCTGCGGGACCACAGTCGGACACGGGACACGGTCACTGACTGGGTTATGGCGGCGTTCACCTTGCGGACAAGGAGGTCACGGACGGCCACGCTCAGCGCGGACTGGTGACGCACGTACGGTCACCTGTGACAAATCAGCACAGACACGGGGTCCAGGAACTCGCCATGGCTCGCCTAGAAGCACTATACCCTCCCACGCCAAAGAAATAAGAAAATCAGATACCACACTCTCCAAGCATACCATGTGCTACAATGCTGGTGGTTTCTTATATGAAGTCGCGCCCTCTTATAGAAACAAAGATTAGACTTATCGCGCCCTCAGTTTCCCTAACTGTATGACGACAAACGGCGCAGTCTTTATGCACTCTTCTAGCTTAGTCAGAATGATAACTCACTTGGGAGCAAATATAGCAATTTCAACTTCCACATTAGGAAGTTAGGCTTAGATAACGAAGGTTTCAAGTAACGAGAAGCATTAAACTCACCCGATGAGAAGTACTCTAGCGCAGCCAGGCAATAAACGTGATTTTATAATCACAATATTCATAACGTTGTACTTGGAAAAAAGTTGAAGCCACGGTGTGTGGTTTTATGACTATTCCCGTGCTCCACGTTTAGAAAAAACGCCTCCGGAGTGCCACGCCCTTATCCAACTGAAAAATATCTGGACAACAAGTTTTTGTCATTTATCCATCATAATTCAAAACGAGGTGGAAAAGCAAATAAAGCCACATAGAAAACAAGAAATGATCTGGTAGGTCCAACACCCTACTATAATGATATGATTTTATATTATTTATATGAGGCATAAAAGGTTGCACGGTATGTGCTAGTAAGGTTTGCAGAGAATCAAATAGACATATAAATTGTCAGAGTTTGAGCTATATACTTGTCGCATTCATCATTATCCAACGAGGAAAGCTTGCTTCTTACAAAATGCTAGTAAATGAATATTCCGTCATACTATCTTCCAGTATGTGACGAGTATGAACTGATGTATCCTTGAGCCGGTCTCCATCTCTGCCTGCACCCTTCATCTCCGAGATGAGAGGAAGAATCAACGGCACGTGAACAGACCGCCCGACGAGGGCAGCGAGGCTAAGCCCCAAGGACGCCCAGCAAGGAGCAAGATGGTCAGATTCTCCCCATACTCCATCGGCATATTGCTTTCAACTCTCAGCTGCCACAGATGCCTCCGGAGTTAGCTCATTGACTTGATTAAATGGGCATTCTATGACGTGGCGCTTACCGTACAGGTGCCTGTGGACCACCACAGGACAGAGAGGGACGTGCAGGCCACCATCAGCTTATTTCAACATCATCTAATAAATGTGTGTCCAAATGTTAGGTAACAACCAGAAATGCTTCCTGTGCATTTACAGCGTTGGGCACGGAACGTGCAGCGAAGGAAACAGGACTGACGCATGGTGAATGAAAGTTAACAAATATAAAGAGTTGCCCGTTCAAAGTGTAATACACAGTCACAAACTTAGTTGCGTCAGCTCAGTGATGGATGTGAGTCTTTGAATTTAGGCAGCCCAACAAGCGTCGCTGTTTGAGCGCTCGATTCTCCTCGTCCGGCCGGCCCAGACGCCCCTTTAGCGTCCCACCATTCAATCCGTCTGGCTGTAAACGTCGTCTAGCTCCGACATCCGTGCCGGCACCACGACCTCTCGCAATGGTTGTTCTCGCGTCGCGGTTCACCATAATCACCCGCTTCTGCACTTGCTGTATCTACTCCGTCGCCGACCGCGAGCGTGCGAGTTGCCCGACTAGCTACGCATCATCCAGCAGGTCCTCCGCGCAACTTTACCTTCGATCCGACGCCAGAGAACGGTCGTGACCCCTCACATGCTTTGTGCAGGGCGCGCTGGCGTGGGAGAGCGTGGCGTTCGTCACAACATGTCAACAAGGCTGTTGCGATCCCAGCCCTTCTCGCCCTAGGATGCCCGCGCGGCCCCTATAGTGAGATCGGGTCGATCCTGCGACGACGCCCGTCGTAACGGGACGCCCACCTAACGTGCCAGTGCACTGGCAGAACGATGTCGCCAAGCAGCTTGAGAGGGACGAGGCGCTCGGGGTGATCGAGCGCGTGCCACCAAAGAACAAACTCCCGTGACGGATGGTTGCGGACAACCTATTACTGCTCCCACGAACGACCTCGGAGGAAGGGGATCTCATCACCGCACGCGAAGAAATCCATTCGACCTGGCAAGCCCCCTGCACCACCTCTCCACTCCAGTGGCGTGTCCGCAGACCGCCAGAGCCGACCTGGCAATCACCACCAGCCCTAGCAAGGCAAGCCCCAGTGCCAACCGCAACAGGACTTAAGCGAAAACTGTCATGCTGAGAGCGTCCTTTGAAGGTGCTTCCCACTCCACATGAATTTTCTCATTAATTCACTAACATTGTGAAGACCGTACACGTAGTCCGATGCGACACTATCCTGATTTATTGGTTTAATGTGGGCGACCCCCCCGCCACACCTGGTGGTTCAATCTGTCGCGCACACACAAGAAGACCATTCCAAGATGGATATACAGGGCCACATACCCCCATTACACGCTGCCGATTGGGCTTCGCGTGCGTCCTCCGACAAGGATGCCGGTTCAGCGCCCGCGTACGGACCGGAGATATCGATCAAACGCGCGAGGTCGCCCCACGCGCGGACAGCGAAGGTTGTGGACGACACCGTCATCTGGGACAGCGACCTCTGCACGCACTGGTCAAGGGTCATCAAGTACCTGGAGCTGGTTGGGCGTAACAGTGTGATCCTGAACCTCAACAAATTCCAGTTCTCCTCCCAGGAGGTGGATTTCGCGGGACGGGTCCGGCATGGACGTGCTGGCGGCGGTCACATGGGAGCGCGTGCGGGACAGCACCATCCGGGATGGGAGTCTTCAACTCCTCAAGACGTACATACAGTCCGGTTTCACCCTTCTCGGGACGACCTGCCGGACGCCCTCCAGCCCTTCTGGCAGCATCGTGACAAGCTGTCTAGTGTCGACCATCGACGAGGTCGTCATGGTGGACGGCCGGATCCTGGTTCTCCAGACATTGCGAGCTAAAGTGTTGCGCGCGCTCCAAGTCCATGCTGCGCGCCAGGGCACCAGCAGCATGACCAGTCGTGCCCAAGGCGCTGTCTTCTGGCCAGGCATCGCCAAGAACGTCGAGGGGGAGCGGCGACGATGTCCAGACTGCTGGCGAATGGCGCCCATGCAGGCCCACTTACCGCCGGCATCGCCTTGCGTGCTGACAAGGCCGTTTCAGGCCATCGTAGCGGATTTTTTTCGAGATGCGGGGCGGAGGGTACATTGTCGTCGACCGCTTCAGTGGGTGGCCGCACCTCGTCACCTCGCTCTCCAGCACAAAGGGCTTTACCAGGGCCATCTTAAGCTACTTCGATGCTTTCAGAGCACCTCAAGAACTCAGCACAGATGGCGGAACAGAATTAATCGCCAAAGAGACAGCGTGACTTCTCCAGCGCTGGAGCGTACATCACTGGCTTTTGTCCGCATACCATCCGCAGTCCAACGGATTGCTACAATATCGGAACATGCCTGACCTGGAGACCAGTATGTCCCCAGCGCAGATTGTGCTCAGCCGTAACCTTCATGACCTGCTGCCGATCGCCATTGAGGTGCACTGTCTTCAGCAGTTAAGTCGTTCACCCAGTGTGGGGTGAGACATGACAGCACCAGGAGGAAGCTCTTAGACTACACTTTGCAAAACAAGTCAACAACCTCAGTCAGCCAGCTGCCTCTGCTTCTAACTGGTGCCACAGAGGTCCTCCCCAGAATCAGTCGGGACCACACAACAAGCAGTGGGAGAGGACGGAAATCATCATTGAGGCCAGGCCTCATGACCAGTACCTGGTGAAGGTACAGAGGTCTGGGAGAGTGACCCTGTGCAACACGGTTCCTCTGGTTTTGCTATTGTTAAAACTCCTGATATTTTTTAGCTGAAAACTGGGAGATGTGGGATACGTGTCTACATGTGCCTATTGCCTCTGTATATCTGTCCCTATTGCCTATGCATACCTATTGTAAGCCTTTCTATTTTGCAGATGCAGGAGCATTTGTTCTGTTGAGGCCAATACATTTGAAGCACATAGACAAATGTCATGTTGATCAATATGGGCATCCATTTTAAGTGTTAACGTTGATGAAATGTTCAGTTTTTCCAATATCTTGAGCTCTAGGTTCAAATCTCCATAATGAAAGAGCAGAGCATTCTAAATGTGGGATAGTATTATGTTATTACACCAGTGATGTCATAAAACCAGCTACACCGGCCACCGCCAGCTCCTTGATACACTACCTGCACAAGGCGCAACAACAGGAACCGTACCTTAGTCCAAAGATTACCATAGAAGGTACAGAATAGTGTCTGAATAGATGTGGAGTGACCAAATAGTTTGAGTTTTGTTAGGATTAAAAACGCTAGGGGGTCGATATTATGACCGCAAATCAAAGTTCAACATGAAATGGTAGGTAGGTAGCACATTTTTAAGTTACGCCATTCAACCAAACATAAGTCAGGTAACAGCAGTGTGTCGAATGAAATGAAAGCACATAAAAAACACTTACCCAAGTCGAAATTGCTGTATCGTATCGATCGTATCCACTACTCCAACGCAAAATAACAAAAAGAATATGCTTCATACATACACAAATACTATGCAACCAACAGCGCGTCTGCACCCGACAACAGATTGCGGGATTACCGTCATATTTCTCTAGATTATAACGAAAGCACCTCTTTGTTGGATTACTTCTCTAGTTGCTTACCTGATTGATTTTGTCGTGATATTAAAAAAATCGTCTCGTTTTTACTCGTAAGTCTAAGTGGTAAGTCGTAGTCCAAGCGCAGATCCAGATTCCAGGGGTAAATTTTAGGCGCATGCCCCCCCCCCCCACTTGAGCCGGTTCGTGCTCATAGCGTGCCCGTATGGCCCCTCCCCGATCCTGATCGAAATCCTGGATTCACGCCTGTAGTCGTCCGCCAAGAAATCTTGTTCATCCACAATCCACATAGGTGAAGGAACGGCAGACTTAGAAAACATAATGCACTATGAGTTGCATTAATGCAATACCAGAAGCATCGCCACAAACATTTGACTGACAGTCATGCATGTGAATGGCCCCTCTTGCTCCTAGGGGCTAAGGCTAAAATGTAAAAAAAAACTTATCTAGTGGGCCAGGATGCAAGACAAGAGTGATCCTGGGGGTCTGTCTCTCCACTCAGTTCTCTCTCACCTGTGGCGACGCTCCTGTAATGACCTATTCGGGTTATAGAGGTCTTTAAGGACTATAACTCCACGCTCTAATAGTGCCATCAACGAAAAAATAGTACAGCAACAGAGTAGTACTCCCCAGATCCAAACTCATTTCCCTAGAAGGGGAAAATATCTCAAAGTTTGGTAGCATTCAAATGTTTTTACGTTCAGTGGTTGCTACCATCTTGATTCCTACTTGTGGCGCTATTGAGACATTCAGCTAAGGAAAGTTTAAGTTTTAATCATTCTACATTTACTTTTTATGACGTATTCATTATAAATAAACAATTTGTTTTTATAAACTTTTGATTTTAAACAATTTTTTTTTTTTATTTAATGAAATAAAAATAATTATTGACTTAAATAATACAAACATATTTTTTTGTTTGAAAACAGGTCCGTAAAATAAATATGACGTAAGTTACCTACCTATAGTTCACTCGTTAGCGCTTCGTATGTTCCATTACCCTGCTCCGTACTGTTCTGTTTTGATATTGGATTTTGGAACACACCGCACTGTCACGCCGCGCACGCCTGATAATTCGTTTGCAAATTGAAGCCCTTCTTTAGGTAACAAATTATTCCTTTTTATCATAGCTGGATGAAATTGCAACTTCATTTTCACCTCTAATAGCATGCAAAGTTGTGAAGGTGACATACTGGTAATGCGACCTAGGCCCTATGTTATGCGTCTTGGCTTTCATTAATTTTTCTGAACCCATTATAATCCAAGGCCCTAGATACGATTGTTTTCGGCTGTACTGATGATCTTTGCACCATGAGTTGTTAGTTAATCCCTACAATATACCGACCAATCAATAGGGTCAACCATTCACTTGGAAACGGAGCTCCATTTTGAACGGGTCCACAGTCAATTGCTGACCTTTATCCTGCTATTTATATGAATATGAATATGAATCACGGCTATGTACACTCGGACTCCCCTACCCAGTTATTAGTTAATCCCTATAATTATACCCACCATTCGATGCAGAATGTCACATTAGTAAGTTACAGATGGTTCCCCAAAGACATTTTACACTATAACTAATTTTAATTTCAATAATTTAATTTCTCACCGCTTCACCGTGCTCCCGTCGCTAAAACTTTGTTTACGGCCAGCTGTAACCAAGGTTTGGCAGCATCATGTTGTTATTCCAAGACGCTTCTGCCACATGTTTTTTTATTCCAGACGCTTTTTTTACCACATGCACATTATTTCCGCTACAGCGTCGCCAAATTTTATTTTTTATCGATCGGGACTTACGCCATATATTATTTAGGTTTGGTCTTGATCGGACTTTATGGGCTAATATTATCTTAGTTTCGTTTCTCTATCGGTACTTAATGGCTATATATTATCTTAGGTTTCGTCTCGATCGGACTTTATGGCTATATATTATCTTAGGTTTTCGTCTCGATCGGACTTTACGGCTATATATTATCTTAGGTTTCGTCTCGATCGGACTTTATGGCTATATATTATCTTAGGTTTCGTCTCGATCGTACTTAATGGCTATATTATGATCTTAGGTTTCGTCTCGATCGGGCTTAATGGCTATATATTATCTTAAGTTGTCTCTATTTCGGACTTTAGGCTATATATTATCTTAGGTTTTGTCTCTATCGGACTTATGGCTAATATTATCTTAGGTTTTCGTCTCGATCGGACTTAATGGCTATATATTATCTTTAGGTTTGTCTCGATCGGGACTTTATGGCTAATATATTATCTTTAGGTTAGGTTTGAGGTTATGTTATGTTATGTTATGTTAGTTATATGTACGGGAAAGTTGGTCTTAGGTTATTTATTTTCTATAATTATGCGGGAAAACCTATTAAAATCCCTAGATTTTCTTTCTGGAATTTGTCGAGGAAAAAAAGAGATTGACATAAAATCTCTAGAATGTCAATCTCTAAATTGGTACACTGGAATGGTCAGCTTTTGTTTGAAACAGTTGCACAGGACCTTGAACTGCAGGAGGGATGACGCACAAAATGGCGCTCGGCGTGGTTAAAATAAAATGCGGGCCCGGTGATAAACTCTCCGGTTAGAAATTGTAAGTAAGGAGTACAGCAATAGTGTCTAGAAACATGCAGAATGTCCAAAATAATCAACTTAGTGATGAAATAGTAAAGTTTTGAAACATCTAAAAACGCTAGGGGAGTCCGAGTAGTTTGACCTGGAGATCACTGCTCTAATATCAACATTTAATTACCTATAGATACCTGAAGACATTTTGCACTTAAACTAATTCTAACTTCAATGACAAATATCTCACTGCTTCCTTCGCTGCACTCACCACCTAACTTTTCTTACAAAACAGCTGATGCTGGATAAAAGCAAGGTCTGTATAAATATAAGTATAGACAGCAATAAAAGTTGAGATGTCATTCACGGCAGCCTGGATATTATGTCACAGGATCCAATCAGACTTACTGACCATATTATTTGGGTTTTGTCTTGATTGGACTTAATGGCCATATATTATTTAGGTTAGTTTATGTTTGATTGTGTTTAAATTGTTTGGTGTTCCAGTGACATCATTATGCAAGCAGTACTGTCCCTGGCTTACTTTGAAACTTGTTTACTTCTTCTATGCATTTATAATACAATTTCATTCAGATAACACCAACCACTTGTGACCCTCTGTAAATATTTGTGTTACAATATTATCAGGTAAGATACCTACATTGTAAATAAAATAAAAGGTACAGAATAGTGACCAAAAATTTGTAATGACAAAATAGTTAAGTTTTGTAACATATAAAATGCTGTGGGATGTTCATTGGTCTGACCCCTATTTATGACCATAATCTTTGTCAGATTTGTGCTTGATATTTGTGGTGTATGTATTTAACTATATTTATTTGTGTCAGTGTATTTTATATTTAATTACTTTGTTTCTTCTTTTGTAATAATCATTAGTAAGATAAGAATTAAGAGGTATTGTGTCTTTGCAGGATTGCATATTAATCATTGTTTTCACCTAATTCTCACTGGTCATTTGTGTTTCCTAGCAACATAGTCACATAGGTACCTACTAACAAATCTGAATTTCCAAATTGTCATGTTTGGTTTGGTGGTTAGATCCAAGAAACAGTATATACAAAGTAAAGTAGCATGTTTCACACTGTGTTAAACCAATTACCATCCCCCAACCCCTGTAATTCCACTTCAGCAGAATCACTACCAATTTGGCAATTTCATACCAAGTCAAACTTCAGATAACTCATCTTAACATGCATCCTCCTGGACTCTGGAGGGCCTCTGATAATTATGCACACTGGAAGGGGTGAAATTTCGCCCCCTAAGATCTTGGCAGTGTCCCAAAATGTGTCAGTTTGGGTGGGAAATGACTCCCAAATGTAAATATTTCACCACTCTCATTCCCCATTTTGGGGACTGAATTTTCCAATCACAAATTATGAATAGTGATATTGACTCTGATATACCTAGATATTGACAAAAATTGATTAATTAAATTAAAATTACTGCTATTTTCATTCAAATCAATATTATCCCATTTTGTGCAGAATTTCCCACCCTCATGGTCTTTAGAGGCTCAAATTTTCCACTCAGACACCCAAGCAAAAATGCATCAGTGTCCAAAAATTGGTCAATTTGGGTGGGAGATGACACCCAACTGTGGAATAGGTTTTTCCACTGTCATTCTAAAATTTCATCTTATGAATGAAATTCCATCTCAATGTTATGATGTGATATTGATTGAAATGAAAGTAAATATTGACTAAATACATGATTGAATGAAAACCACGCTTTTCATATCAAAACAGTACAATACGTGCCATTTCCTACATATATCACTCTCATGGTCTTTTGGGGCTCAAATTTTCCACTCTGACACCCAAGCCAAAGTGGAATCTTGGAACACTGAAGTGCAATTTTGGGACACTGGCTCTTGCCCCCCCCCCCCATAAGAGCCACAATGACACAATTTGTATGGTAGAGACTAGAGAGGTGCTGTGGAAAACTCTGTTTTGTGAAAATTGCATTACCCTAGGTCAATATCTTAACAAGCACTCTGGAGGGCCTCTGAAAATTACACACTCTGATGGGGGTGGCGAATTTCGCCTTCTATGATCTGAAAATCCATGTAACGCAGCGGCAAGAGAGAAACAGCGTTAGATAGCTCGAGACAAGCTCTATCGAAGGTTGTGATAGGTCAAGTCAGTATTAAGGTCACCAGAGGTCATTAAAGGTCAGATTTTCCACATGCTGAGCTTCGCTGCTGGTACCCATAGATATTTCCAGAACTATGATAGCTAGGAACAAATCGGGGAAAAATAAGTCAAAAGCTCGTGAAATTTGCAATCGCCTTCATGCCATCAAATTTGAGCTCAGATCAGTAGTTTAAGCTCCAGAGGTCATCGAAAGTCAAAAAGGCTATTTTGTCAAAACTATTTTTCGCAAATAACTGTTTTACTCATAAAGATAAAACAATGCATTTGACGCCATCATGTTTTTCTCGTCCAGGCGCTTCGAAACATATTCATGTTCACCAGGTTAGGTCAATTTAGAAATTTGACCTCAGGTCAAGGCAATGGAGTATATGCACGTTGTGAGAAAAATACACCAAACGAAAGAGAAAATATCCTAGTTCTTAAACAAAATACTACTATTCAATAACTACCTCCTCGTTTCTTAAGCAATAAGGCAAACTTATCTTGGGGAAAGCAAGAAAGTGTTTACCGTACTTGAGTTTGGTCACATCACAAGGCTATGAAGCACTGACTGCGTAATGCTCAGAAATAGGAGATTCACTTCTGACTCAATTCTGGAATGGCCTGATTGTTTCAGACACAAAATAACATTTTGGTTTGAGTAAAAGTAATGAATGCATATTTTCATTTGGTATCATTCTGTCTGTCATTTTATGTTAGGAGTTATAGGAAAATACGAAAAAACTTTGTAGGCTACTAAATAAAGATACAGCGTGTTAGTGCACAATTCTACAACAAAATAACAAAGAAGAAAGCAAGAAAGAACTTTTAACACAAATTAAAATAGTCAAAATGAACCTAATGCATAGAAAACGCAGACCCGTATTGCAAGAATACACAATGACTATTTAACACAGGTGATCAGGTTGGATATCTTTAGTAAGCTAGAAGTTCATAGTCAGTTATCTAGTAGTTAGTAAGATGGATTATAATTAAGTATGAATAAAATGAAAATTGTACATATGATGTGGCTAATCCAGTGATTTTACGCAAAATGACAGCAGGTCTTCACATCGGATCCTGATGAAGCTCCCAATCTTCAACATAAAGCGAGCGTAGGAAGTGACTAGCCTGTACGTCAAGCCAAACCCGCCTGAGCGGTTGTCCCGTAGTAACGGGTAAGTCTAACCAGTGGGAGTTTCGCAGCCGCGATTAAATTATGTTTTAAGCGTCTAGCTCAGTAAACATTAAAGTTACCACACTAATCGATAACAAGATACTCTTTCTCTGACATATTGAACTGTTCAATTCTTCGGTGGACCTGCCTAAGACGCTCATTGGATCAGGCTATAATGAGATATAATATATACTATATAGTATATAGTACTATATAGAGTAGAAGTAATAAAGTATTGATAAAATATAAAGAGTAGCCTATAGTAAAAGTCATAGATAAGTATATATATAATTTATGACTAAAATTGCACAATTACAAGAACCTTATACAGAAAACAGCGGTATAAAAAACCACAAGCGATGTCTCCTAATATATCTAAATCAATATTTTGCTCTCGTAGGTACTCTGTATCTTTATGGACAGCGGAAGTGGAGCAATCTCTTCTCCCTCTGAGACAAGTATGTAATGAGATCATGCACACTGGACAGACCACTGATATCGATGCACCATTTTTAAAAAAAATCTGACGTCAAGTTTCTAGGAAGACCCACGTATGTTGCGTTTTTCGGGCGATTAGCATACGTGGTTTCTTGCTCTCTTATTAGACTATTGTGCACTCTAGCAATAGAGTTCTACCTTTAGATTGCTAGCAATCGAACTAAGCCTGGGACGTAGCAAGACTGCTATTTAATTCTGCCAACACAGCCCATCTTGTTGACAGTAGTTACTATTTTCTTTAACGCATCTTATTTTTTTATCAATTTCGTAGAATCATGGCATCCTGACTACTGCAGATCCTTGTGTATAGCACCCTATTCCTGAAGGTTGACTCAGTAGAGCTGAATCACCACAACCCTGAATATTATGGTACTTTGACGTTCAAGGAAAGGGTCGTCCGCACCTCTGCACGTTGATTGGGTTATAGTAGAGGCTAGGAATACAGATCCACCCCAGGTCTAGGCCGTATCTCAATATCCAGTGTAGGAGAACTTGTCATTTATTAGCAAAGTTTTTAAACGAGAGCAGTCTGTGGCCCAGGCACGGTCGGAAGACCTAGCACTTGACAAACCTCCATGTCCCTAACGGATACGACTGGTGAACACCTACTCTGACAAGGCTTAATTATCCTATAGAGAGCCCCGAAAAGAAAATGTTTTATTGGCAAACCCTCTATTTTACTAATACCATGGATGTGTGACCACTTGCACTGGTGAAGGGGTGAAAAGTGGTGTACGCAAATCCTTAAGTTTGCATGAACAAAAAATTTTGCCCAGAGAGCCCCAAAACAGCGCGAAATAAATTTTAATAACAAGCAAAACAAAATGGCAATGGGGATATATAGAGCACCATCAATTAATAGTAGCATTCGCATATTTGTTACACGCTTTGTCATCAACCAATCAGGAGGGAAGACAACTTCGCTCGCTAGCTGTGAGAGCAGTAGGCAGTCGTTCTCACAAATATTTATAATCAGATAGTTACATATGTTTTTTTTATCTGAGAATGTCTACATTCTGCCCGGATCATTTTGAGTAAGTAAATGTCAATAGCTGCCGCTAAAAAGCCACGATTTTGAACATCACTCTCCACCAGTGACATAAAACAAATTGACACAAAAGGTATATTCATACCCTGTTACAGAGATGGTCCAATAGTTTTCCTCACGCTAGGACTTGAGAATTAGGGTTATGTCTTACCGCGTATAAGGTTATTCGGGATTAAGTAACGGGAACAAGTTAGGTTAGGTCTAAAATTGTGTTTGTGGAGAGCTTTAGGTGATAGGTTCTACTCATTGGGTTAGCGGGTGCTGCCTTTCTTAGAGCGCTACGGTCGTTACAATAAAGTGTTCAAAGAGGAGGGTTATAAGAGTTGTAAGAGTGTTAATGCATCTTAAGGATTAAGGTTACTCGGGTGGTGGAGCTAGTAAGACCGAAACACTTGAGGCTGGTTGAAGGTATTACTGTGTAATTGATCAGCAGAGTTGAGTCATGAGTTCTAGGTTCTTAGAAGTTATCAGACATTTGTGTTGAGATGGGAGTCATTAGAAGAGTTGAGTCGACTCAGTTAGTTGGCAAAGTGACGGCATGGAGTTATCGAGAATGAGTATTGGAGTGATTTACAGAGATTTTTTATGGGAGAACTAGCTATACGTGAAGTCTTAAGTTGAGTTCGTTCTTTGGTTGTTGTAGTGCGATTTGAATCGGGACTCAAACAATGTGAGTGCAAGATATGTATACAGGGAACAGGAGCAAGGGGGTTATACGGGGGTCGATCGCCCCTTCACCTGGATTAAGCACCAATTTGGACAGCTAAATGAATGTGTAAATTGTGTGTCTGACACCCGACCCAAACCCCCTCCCCCCAGGTCACATTAGTAATGAATGAACTTTTTGACTGAGCAACTGAGTGATTTTTGTTAGGCATTAGGGTTAGGTTAGGTTAGGTTTACGGTAGTTTAGGTTAGGTTAGGTTAGGTTGGGTTAGGTTAGTTAGGTTTACGTTAGGTGTTTAGTTAGTTAGGTTAGAGATTTAGGTTTGGTGGTTATGGATTAGTTAAAGTTAGGAGCCCGGGCAGATAGGGCATAAATTTTTACATTTTGGGGGAGGGGTGTTTACAACTACGTTCAAGACAGGAAAAGGTGTAAAACAAAGGGATTGTAGATTTATGGGTCCGCCTCTTGCTACGTTTACTCCAGCCGAGGAG
Source organism: Semibalanus balanoides (assembly GCA_014673585.1). Lineage (NCBI taxonomy): Eukaryota > Metazoa > Arthropoda > Thecostraca > Balanomorpha > Balanidae > Semibalanus > Semibalanus balanoides. The sequence continues at coordinate 62,429 of VOPJ01005027.1, read as the reverse complement.
AGAGGTGCAGTGGTATTTTTGAACTTTGGTTCCCCTATTCTAGTTAGGCTTAAATCCGCACATGCTCACATGTTTGGTCGAGTCCGGACCCATTTGTTCACCTGGACACTTTGCAAGTCTTAGTGACGGTCGGAATCCACATTTAACGCCGGGACTGAGTCAATGATGTTTGAAGTTCCTCATTTCGGTACTTAACACCCTTGAAAAGTCAGATCGAGTCCGTTCCTTTCGCCTATTGAGTCAGACTTGAAATCGACTCCAAAATATGAAAATATACAATTCTGGCTGGGACTTGGTAATTGACTTGCACCTCTTTTTCAGTTGTTGTCTACTGAACTCTTTCCAACATGTCAGACACCACCGAGAAAGTAGACTTGAACAGCTTGGTGAAGGTGCGAGAAGCCCTCTACCGCCTGATAATCAGGTATGTTTTACTGCTGTCAATGCTCCTTGCAATGCTCTGTTGTATGTGAGTTCCATGTTCTGAGCTGGGATGTCGGTTATAGACACCATATCAAATAGTTATGGTAAATTATACATAGTATGACTGCACTCCACTGTCAATCATGCTGCATGCACATTATTAAATTATTACACAAAATTTTGTTTATTTTGTTGAACTAAATACTACCCCTAAAATGTAAACTCTACATACTTTCTAAGCTGTTAGCTGAGTACCTGATACACCATGATCTTACACTTCTATTGTTTTCATTCTGCTGGATCAGTCACGACTGCAGCTGTGTTGTACTGTAAAGTAATGTATGTCCACAGTCAGCTGTACTACGATGGACAGCAGACCCTGGCCTCCAGCATGCACCAGACCATTAAGCCGGACCCGGCCTGCCCCCCATCGGACCGGCTGTTCCGGCTGGTGCTGCTCGGACTGCAGAAGGAAAAGGGTGAGTTGGCAGGGCAGCAGCTAGACCACTTGATGAGACCAGTGCAGGAACTGGCATTGCTTGTAAGGGTGATCCATATAACAGCAACAGTTATGACGCTCTGAAGCCCCAAAATTGTCTGATTTTAAACAGGATGCCGAGTTACTTTTATGCCAGCTGGGACGGTAACTGTAGCCTTCACATCTGGGCTGGCCATCTGGTACTGACTGACCCCTCTCTGGTTCCTGCCTGGCTCTCAACCCGACGCTTCCCCTTCGTACCCCTCCATGCCGGACTGCCAGCCAACCCCTTCCTCCCGCAGATGCGAGCGAGGAGCGCACCCAGCCGGAGGACAACTTCACCTCGGGCCTGGACCTGGAGTTCGAGTCGGACATGCCGTCGGTGGCGCCCGAGCCGGCCGCCTACGAGACCTGCTACGTGACCTCGCACAAGGGCGCCTGTCGCTCCGGCTGCTTCTCCCCAGACGGTCAGCTGATCGCCACAGGCAGTGTCGACGCCAGCATCAAGGTTAGGGGCGATGGGGTATTGGGCACGGCATTTGTATGGTTGGGTTAGGGAATGGCCAATGATGAAACTGTGTCTGGCGGTTTTGATTGTCCATCGGTCTGCTGGTGGTCTGCTAGCTCCAGATGCGTTGTAATTTGGTTTCCTGTGGCAGGGCGCGCATTTATACTACGGGATGGAAATGCGGTAAGATAATAAGTGAGATTAAAAGATAACAATATGCGTATGAGGTGTAGGATGCTCGGGCAGTGTTGTCAGCCGCGGAGAACGCAAAACGTGTTCCCGCACCGGGAATCGAACCCGGGCCTCACGGGTGAGAGCCGTGTATCCTAGCCACTAGACCATGCGGGAGGTGATGGTCTCCGAGGTGGTGAATCTTCTTTAAACCGGGATTTGTAGTCCTTAGTCTTGCTCCATCGTTTTGACATCTATTATGAAGTGAATGTAAAACAATAACACTCCAACAATCATTTTTGGTTATGCTGTTCCTCGCTGTCCGGCTTCTACCCGATGACTACTAGACTTGATAACCAATATCCCGTGCCCCCTGCTCTACCGTCAGATCATCGACGTGGACCGTATGCTGGCCAAGAAGCCGCACGACCCGATGGACATGATGGACTCGGCCGCGGGACACCACCCGGTCATCAAGACTCTGTACGATCACGTTGACGAGGTGACCTGGCTCGAGTTCCACCCGCGGCTGCCGCTGCTCGCATCCGGGTCGCGGGACACCAACATCAAGATCTTCGAGTACAGCAAGTCATCAGTGAAGAAGGCATCGACAGTGATATCGGTGGGAAATCGGACGAGGATGTGGATGAGTGTGTCTGTGTGGGGGGGGGGGAGCACTGGGAGCAGACAATGGAGATTGGGGTATCGCTGGAGGTGGAGATGTATGACCTAGTTGACCTGTCCGCACTCTGCGAATGCACAATACGATAACCCGTAACCAGTCTATCGCAGCCGCGAGTATCGTGGTAGTGGACTGTCTGATGGGTGTCAGCGTTACACGCCTGACGTCATATGTGACAGTCACCTCTCATGGTCACATCTGCTCCAATGCTCTGTCCCTATCGGTGACACCTACCTGCGATCTGCCAATTCATCTTCGCTTGACCTGTCCGAGGGGTCATCACTCTCCCGCCGTGACGACCGCGTGGTTCTGACACCTGACCTCGCCACGTCTTCTGCGCGCGCCCCACAGGACGCGATCCCGGTGCGGTGCTTCAGCTTCCATCCGAGCGGCGACTTCCTGGCGGTGGGTACGGACCACACCGCTGTGCGAGTGTACGACGTCAACACGGCGCAGTGCTACGTCAACCCGTTCAGCAAGGAGCATCACACCAATCGGGTCACCTCCACACAGTAAGCGGCGGGATGGACGCGGCTCGGCAGGATGGCAGGGGTGGTTTGTGGGGAGTTTTAACCAGGCGGACCGGTATCGTCTTGGTTAAGTCTGGTTGGGCACTGAGGTGATGAAACCCGATTTACGCTTCATTTAACACTGGTGGCTTCGTGCTTCCGTAGCGTCGAGTTAGGAAGTGCGCTTAGTATTTGGTGGGATGGTTCTAGTAAATTAATCTTGGGATGGTTCGCCGTTCGGCGCGCTGTAATAGTCCGGCAGGTATCTCCTTTCAGATGGGACAACGAAGTACCTTTCGACCACTTACTCATAAGTTCCAAGATTTAATCCTCTAGTAGGATGTCGGGGAATGTTTTTGCCGATCCCATATCATCAGTGTTCGTACTCAATCCGGTTGGTGGACCCCGTGGCCTTGGCCGGTGGTGAGTGGTGACCCTGTGACCTTGACTGGTGACCTGGTTGTGACCCTCTGACCTTGGTCGGTGGATTCCGGACGAAGGTGACCCTCTTCTGACCCGGCAGGTGGTCCCCGGACGAAGGTGATCTTCTGACCCGGCAGGTGGTCTCCGGACGAAGGTGACCCTCTTCTGCCCGGCAGGTGGTCCTGGCTGGTGGTCCCCGGACGAAGGTGACCCTCTTCTGACCCGGCAGGTGGTCTCGGAGGTGACCCTCTTCTGACCCGGCAGGTGGTCTCCGGACAAAGGTGACCTTCTTCTGACCCGGCAGGTGGTCTCCGGACGAAGGTGACCCTCTTCTGACCCGGCAGGTGGTCCCCGGACGCGCGCGTCTACGTCACCGGCTCCAACGACGGCACCATCAAGCTGTGGGACGGCGTGTCCAGCCGCTGCGTCAACACCTTCGCCAAGGCGCACGACGGCGCCGGCATCTCGTCCGTCGTCTTCTCCAAGAACGGCAAGTACGTGCTCTCCTCGGGCAAGGACTCGATGGTGAAGCTGTGGGAGCTCTCCACCAGCCGCTGCCTGATCGCGTACACCGGCGCCGGCATCATCGGGAAGCAGCAGCACCGCAGTCGCGCCATCTTCAACCACACCGAGGACTACGTCATCATGCCGGACGAGGCCACGAAGAGTCTGTGCTCGTGGGACGCTCGGAACGCCTCCCGCAAGCAGCTGATGTCGCTGTGCCACAACTCACCAGTGCGCCACTTCATCCACTCGCCGGTGACGTCGGCTTTCATGAGCTGTTCGGACGACTTCCGCGCGAGGTTCTGGGTGCGACGCACGGCCACGCACTGAGTGAGGGAGGTGAGGACGCTTCTCTCCGGGACCGAGGTCAGGGTGAGGTGACGAGTTGCTGCTGAACGGGGACACATCAGGTCAGAAGTGAGGGCTGGTCTGCCATGGCTTTGGCTGGCAACGGCCGATAGCAGCTGGCCGGGAGCGCTATGTGCCGGGGTTGGCCAGGTCCTGTTTGACACTATTGGTCGAAGGTATTGTTGGCGAACTGGGTCCAGATGTATCAGGCGAGATCATAGGGGCCTTGTCTGAATTGACGCTGGCCAATGTGTGTTCTAGACGGCCAACTGATCTCCAAGACGTGACTGAATCCGGCATGACCTTTGGATCAGAACACGGCGCCCGTTTATCGTTTCCTTGCGTTCAATCCAACCATTGATTCGCGTTAATTTACCGAATGAAATGTGTTTACCCAATGAACTAAGCCTGGGCCGGTGGGCCGGTTTACGACCATCATTTCCACGCGAGCTTCGTGTACTCGGTGAGGATCGTGGTCGCACGGTCCGAGGGAAGCCCTCCGGATGGCTTCTTGCACAGGGATATGGAGTGTGAATGTCTGATGTGTGTGTGTGTTCATGGGAGCCTCATTGGGTCTGCAAGAGTTGCGTATATATGCGGGGTCACGTTGTGGCCGGTCGTTTTCATTGGCTGACAAGTTTCCGACGCCGTGTATATTATGTATGTGTTGTGTGTGCACTGTGCATGGGATCTGCCGGCGGTGCCGATGGCTCGTGCTTGTGTGCTCGTGTGTTCCGGGCTGTCAGCGTCGAGACATCTCACATATCGTTCAAACGTCGTCATCGTCAATACACAGCTCATCGCATTGTAATGTTTCGGTACGATAAACTCCTCCGTGACGCCTGTACACAACAAGATAAATAAGACAGACAACCAAGCTGCCACCCGTCCTGCCCTACCCTCACGGCTGACAGCCAAGCTGCCACCCGTCCTGCCCTTCTCTCACGGCTGACAACCAGGCTGCACCCGTCATACCCTTCTCTCAAACACAGTCTCCTCCCGTTCCGACCGGGTCAGGGACCAGCCTGTGGCAGCGCCCGTAACGCGGTGACGCTCGTGACGTGACGTCCACCGCTCACTACCTGAACCGCCGCCCAGGACAACCGACACACCGCTGGAATGGCGCGCTACACAGACACTCGATGCTGGCCTTCAGAACACGCCGCTCTCCAATACCACAGCGACACGTATATATCACCACCACTACCCGGCGGGACTGGTGCTTCCTCACAGCTCGCCCCACAGCCCCACTGAAGGCCACCCGACGCCGGCACCTCAGCGGCAGCAGCACAGCCGACAGGACGCGCCCTGCTGACCTGGACAGAGGCGGCACTAGAACATGCCGCCCCGCTGCTTGCGGTCGGCGCCGCGCCGGTGCTGTCCGGCCTTGTGCTCGGTCTTCCGGCGCCGGTTCTGTAGGACCTGCTTGTCCTGGCCCCTGGCGCGTGTTCCGCCTGAAGAGGCGCCAACAACGCCGCCGGTCAGGGGTCAGACAGTAAGCGCGCCACAACGCAGGCCGGTCAGGGGTCAGACAGAGGCGAGCCACACGCAGGCGGTCAGGGGTCAGACAGAGGCGCCACAAACGCAGGCCGGTCAGGGTCAGACAGAGGCGCCACAGCGCCGGCCGGTCAGGGTCAGACAGAGCGCCACAACGCAGGCCGGTCAGGGGTCAGAACAGAGGCGCCACAACGCAGGCCCGGTCAGGGGTCAGACAGAAGGCCGCCACATACGCCGGCCGGTCAGGGGTCAACAGAGGCGCCACAACGCCGGCCGGTCAGGGGTCAACCAGAGGCGCCACAACGCCGGCCGGTCAGGGTCAAGAAGAGGCGCCACAGCCGGCCGGTCAGGGTCAGACAGAGGCCGCCCACACGCCGGGCCGGTCAGGGGTCGGACAGAGGCGCCACAAACGCCGGCCGGTCAGGGGTCGGACAGAGGCGCCACAACCGGCCCCCCCGCCGGGTTCCCCCCCCCAGGGGTCAGACAGAAGGCGCCAGCAAACGCCGGCCGGTCCAGGGTCAGACAGAGGCGCCCACAGCGCCGGCCGGTCAGGGGTCAGAACAGAGGCGCCACAGCGCCAGGCCGGTCAGGGGTCGGACAGAGGCGCCACCAAACGCTTATGTGTGTGTTCAGGGGTCAGACAGAGACCCCACAGTCGTGCCGGCCGGTCAGGGGTCAGACAGAGGCCGCCACAGACGCAGGCCGGTCAGGGGTCCAGACAGAGGCGCCACAGCGCCGGCCGGTCAGGGGTCAGACAGAGGCGCCATTAACGCAGGCCGGTCAGGGGTCAGAACAGAGGCGCACAACGCAGGCCGGTCAGGGGTAAGAACAGCAGGCGCCAACAGCGCCCGCCGGTCAGGGGTTCAGACAGAGGCAGCCACAAGCGCCGGCCGGGGTTTTTCCAAAAGGGGGGTTTTTTCCCATGAAACAAGGCGGCCCACAACGGCAGGCCGGTCAGGGGTCGGACAGAGGCGCCACAACGCCGGCCGGTCAGGGGTCAGACAGGCGCCACAACGCAGGCCGGTCAGGGGTCAGACCCGACTATCACTAGACTCTGGTGCCGCGCGGCGGCCGGAGACATGGCAGCAGGCAGTGAAGCATCGATATACACGGACTCTACACTGGCCGGGTTGAGCACCAGTATCAGCATTGAAACTGATGGGATTTAAACCGGTCAAATGTGAAAACACTCGAATGTTGAGCAAGTACGTTTCGGTGTCTTAATTGCATCGCAATTCGCAGTAGACAATGCATGAATACAAATACCTAACAACGCTATTAGAAAATACATATATCACTAAGAAACAATCAGGCACACGAAAGAACAATCAGCAAATAACTCGGAGGTACCAGAACACACGCGTAATAACTAAAAGCAATCACAAATCATAATAACTTGACCGTTCGAAACCCACATTTTCCGCAGCCTACACCCTTCCCGCTGCAGTCCACCGTCCACTCACCCACGACATCTTTGTTGGGCGGCGGCGGGGCGTGGTGTCCACTGCGCCCGCCGCGTCCACCCCTCCTCAGCTGCTGCTCCTGCCGGCGGGCCTCCTGGCGGGCGCGCACCTCCTCCGGGTTCTGTAAGAAGTGGTCCCTCCGGTGGCCCGCCTCCTCGTCATCGTCGTCTGCCGGCTCCCTCCGCCGCCACCGGTTGCTGGGTAGCGCCTGATTCAGCGGCACGGGTCCACTGAGGGGGAGGGGGGGTCAGGGGTGGCGGAGGGGAAGGGGTGATGGGGGTCACACAAGGCCGCCGGGAGCGGGACGTCGGTGCGTCAGGGTATGTCGAGCAGCTAGCCAATGGTAGGCAATGCGAACTTCGTCTCAACAAATTCGATACGGTAAACTACACATGTTGAAGCTCTGCTACCGGCGTCCAGCAGTACCATCAACAGTGAGCGTGCTATTCTGAATCCGTCACCAAATGACGAGCAGAACGAAATCAAGCACCACTCCCGCCAGATGCTCCCGTTGCAGGGGCTCACTCACCCGTGTCCTCCCAAGTTCCTCAACCCGTGTCCTCCCGAGTTCCTCATCCTCGCTTCCTCTCCTCCCCGCCCGGCTCACCTGTCGTCCTCGGTTTCCTCTTTCGGCTCCTCCTGGCCAGTGGTGACGTCATCGTACGTGTCGTCATACTCGTCCTCGTACTGGGCGGCCTCGTACACGCTGCCCTCGGTCTCAATAGAGCCGAACAGTTGGTACCGCTCACGCTCCGCGGCCGAGCGCAGGGACGACTTGTCGGCCAGCTCGCGCGCCAGCATCGCCGTCGTCATCCTGGGGGAGGAGAGGGGGGGCAGTTTCCTGGGGTCAGTGCACCGCGGGAGCATCGGGTCTAGCGGGCGTACGGGGTCAGTCAGCCAAGAACACCATGGAGACGCGGTTGTCATCACACACAGACATCGGATAGATGGTGAAGGGACGGGTTTGTCCGAATTTTGAAATACCATACTGTTACATTATATCGAACCAGCGAATCGGGTGATAAGCTCTAGGAATGCACCAAAACACAGCATACAAAATTAATACACCGAATTCCCGTTGACCCGGTCCCTCCACACCCAGCACGTACTTTTTTCCTTTGTGGAACCTGCTCAGGTCGACGTCATCCCTCGTCATGACGTCATACTGGTCGCCGTCGTACACGTTCCGCCTTGATGAGAGTACACTGTGCAGGGCGCGGGCCGGGGCGGGGGCGGGGGCGGGCTCTGGTGACGGCGGCGGCGAGGGCGGCGGCGGCGGCGGTGGCGGCGTCACGTCCACCGTGCGGTCCAAGGCGGCCAGAGGCGGCGGCAGCGAGTCCTCCAGCATGGCGTTGATGACCAGCTCGGAGCTGAAGTTGTAGTGCTCCAGACAGGCCTGTGGGTGTGGATGGCAGGGGCACCAGGCGCCGATCAGACACCCACCCACAAACAACTGACACGGTACGCGGATATTGAATACAGCTGCTCTAACTGCCAGCGGAGCCGCGGACGGCAGCTCATGAAGCCGAGGACATCGAGGCAGCCACGTTAATTTCCTTCACCAAACTAGGAGAACATGACCGGCCACAAACAGCAAGTGTGTAAAACGAACTTAAGGACATCACATCGCGTTCGTTGACGTCTGACAGAACCGCATTCAGAAAACAAGCAATGGGCGTGTAAAGCGAATCTTAACATCATATCGTATTCACCGACGTGGATTCAGAGGCTTCAGCAGCGGAGTGACAACCAGAATCCTACCGTGCTGTCTGTCAAAGGACACTACACCAGACTATACTGAAGACTAGAGTCGTACCATGACGAAGCTGTGACTGAGGTCGGGCAGCAGGTCCTGCACGTGGGACACCATCGACTCCAGCTCCACACCAGTGACGGCCGGGCCGGCCTGAGCGCCCGTCTCCTCCGCCGCCCCCGCCGCCGCCGGGTCTGTGGCGGCGGCGGGGGCGGTCTCCGGCGGCGTGGCGGCGGCCGCCTGGGGTACGGCGCCGAGCACGGCGTCCAGGACGTAGTCGAGCCGCTCCGGGTCACTGGCTCTTCCGTCAAGGAAGGTAGACGCGACGGGACACAGAGGGGCAGGAGACACACACGTACGTCGCATATACAAACACGAGTGAGAAACCAGTGTCATGTGTTGATATTGTACTCAATGAAAGAAACCTGTACTAAAAATGGCTAAAGTAAACACGATAGCTTTGCGGTAATCGAGCTCAGGGAAGGGAAAGAATACCGAGCTCAGGGATAGGAGGATCCTGGCGGCCACTGAAAAATGACTCCTGCCGATAATAGCACAGGAGAAAAGTTCATCAACACGCACGAATTCACCATAACCATATCGCAATGCACAAGCCCCCGCAAAATGGTTCTGCTCTTTTACATTGAATCTGCTAGGACCGGGTGCTAGAGAGAAAATAACAGTCCTTATAACACAACCGCCAAAATAAAGATGGGTGTATCATTTTTATAAAAAACTGCACGACAATGAAAACCAAAAATTGAAGCACTTGAAACATTGCCTTGCGAGTTCCAATACGTCTGAAAGAAATTGCATAATCAATGCAATGAAAGAACCGATATAAAGAAGCATATGAATCACGGGGTAAACCACCTGACAAACCGGCCATAAACAGACCATCGAAGCCTGTAAAAAGACGCAGGTTGTCTCTTCCCGCCTCCCCCCGCTCCCTATGCACCCGCCTACTCTGGAAGAAAGATCTTCCTGAACATCCGAGGAAATTCCGCTGAGCAGGCGGCAGTCCCAGGAAGTGCCGCCGCCCCCGCCATCTGCCGCCGCTGCCACCGTCCGCCGGTTTTTACCACGTACACCGCGACCTTGAGCGTGGCCCGACTAACGCAGCGTCGTCGGGAGTTCCACGATGACGTCATCGTTTGTTAGCTGGATCGGCCCGGGCCGCCGACGACGCAGCAGTCGCCGCGATAACAGCAGTGTGAGCCGCGCGGCCCCGGCAGCGTACAGCCACGCAGTGGAGCTGCTGCCGAGAACGCCCCGTGTGCTGTGACACTGTGACTGTGACACATCCAACTGTGCTCGATATCACGGACGTCAGAAGGAACTCTACAGTCTACAGTACCCGTCCGAGGCAGACCTGACGCCGTGAGCGCACAGCAGGGGCCGTCACTTGTACAGTGTCGATCTGAGCCGGTCTGAGGCAGCCGGTGGTCAGTTGGTCCTGGTTCAGACTCCGCGGCAGACGCCTGAACGCCCGACACCATCCCGCCGTCTCCAGCCAGCAGTCATGTCACTGAGAGGCCTGCCGGACCAGCCCGAGTACAGCCAACACACCCCGGCCTTATATGACGCCGAGCTGCCGCTACAGCCGGTCTCGCTGCGCCGCTGCCTGCACGACCAGCGCCGGGACCCCGTCTCCGGCCTGCCGCTGGGCCCGGCCTCTGCCGCGCTGCGCTACCTGCTGCCCGTCTACGACCTGGAGAGCAACGTGCCCGCAAGCACCGGCGACCTCCAGCAGACCGTGGACGGGGTGGTCGAGCTCAAAGCGGCCCAGCTCGCTTGCCACGTGACCGGCTCGTCGATCGAGCGGCTGTCGGTGCCCCCGTACACGGAGCGCGACGGCGGCGCGCTGCCGCACTACCGGGTGGCCGACGTCGACATGATGGTGGAGCTGAAGCAGCTGCAGGTGGCGGCGCACCGCGGCGCTGGTCTGATCTACATGGACGCGACGCGCGCCAGTCACCGCGGCTACACGCGCGTCGCCGTCGACGCCGACCGGCTGACGATAGCGACGGTGGCGGGACAACCCGCCGAGCTCTTCTTCAAAACCGCCGACGAGGAGCGGGAAGGGAAGGAGGAAGAGGAGCGGGAAGGGAAGGAGGAAGAGGAGCGGGAAGGGAAGGAGGAAGAGAAGGAGGAAGAGAAGGAAGAAGAGAAGGAAGAAGAGAAGGAGGAAGAGAAGGAGGAAGAGAAGGAGGAAGGGAAGAAAGAAGAGAAGGAAGAAGAGAAGGAGGAAGAGAAAGGAGAGGAGAAAGAGGAGGGAGAGAAAGGTGGAGAGGAGGGAGAGAAAGAGGGAGACAAGGCGCACAGCCCGGCAATGTACCTCTCCATAGACGCCGTTAACACTCACATGGCGGCCGAGCTGCAGGCGACCACTTCCGGTGTCCAGGTCCTCCGCCAGGGGCCGGCCATCAACATCCAACAGCTGAAGGAGATGCCGCGGGACGGCCCGGGCGGAGCGCACAGTTACATAGAAGACTGTGACCTGGTGCCGGCACTGCCGCTGACGGAGCAGCCGGCCGAGCTGGCCGTGTGGCTGGAGCGCGTGCAGGGTCGCCGCTGGCCGCAGGAGTCGCTCAGGGAGGAGATCGGCCGCAGCGGCCGCTGCTTCCTGGTGGGTGCCGGACACGTCAGCAGCGCACGGCGCGACCTCGAGTGGCGTCTCTCCTTCTCCGAGCCCGAGAGGCGGCTGGCGCTTCAAGCCTGAGCCCGGCAGCAGCGCAGGTGTACTGCTCATCAAGATGATGCAAAGTGCTCTGCAGGAAAGCCCAAGGTTCTAAGTGGACGTACGCACATCAAAAGACGCTCATGTTCTGGGAGCTGGAGGAGTCCGGTGAACACAGACTGGGTGGAGGAGCTGTTCGAGCACGTGCTGGCCATGCTGGACCGGATCATCGCGTGTCTCCAGCGGCAGTACATACCCAGCTACTTCATCCCGGACAACAACCTCGTCAGCCACGCCAGCGCCGAGGACGTGGCCGCCGTGCTGTGCACGGTGCGGCAGATCCGCCACCAGCCGCTGCAGCACCTCTACGGCATCGACGACCGCTTCCGCTTCGACTTCTCGACGCCGCGGCCGCTGTCGCAGCTGCACGCGCCGCTGCGCGAGGCGGTGACGGCCGGCGCCGGAGCCGGAGCCGTGGCCGAGGCACTCGTGCTCAGCCTCATCGCGCAGGCGCAGGCGAACGTGCGCCGCGGCCTGACCGCACTGAACCACTGCGCGCGCCTGCTGCACGAAGCCTGGGAGGCGCTGGCGGCGGCCGGGCCCGAGGGCGCGCCACATCCGGTGCACGAGGACTGGGCGGTGTTCGCCGCGGCTGCTGTGCTCACCAGCATGGAGGCGGAGGAGAGCGCCTGGCTGACCATGGCCGTCAGCCTGGCCGTGGACAACGAGAAGCGGCCGCCGGTCAGCCGCCAGCTGACCGAGCAGGAGGTCCAGGCCGCCTCGACTATCATCGCGCCCATGCTGGGCTGTTCAGACGGAGAGGACAGCATTCTGAGCCAGGCTGTCCAGCAGGCGAGCGTGTCCGGTCGAATGGAGGAGCAGTCGCCGGTGAAGCAGCTGCTCTCTGTGAGAAAAGCTCAGCTCGAGCTGCTCCGAGACCTGAAGAACCGTGCAGCACAGGAGCAGATGCCCGGATCGCCACCCATGTCCGCGGCCATCACCAGTGCGCGCCTGCAGCTCGCCCTGATCGGGCTGACGTACCGTCACCAGCTGAACTGTGGCGCCGACGAGACAGAGGCGCGTCTCCAGGTCATCATGCAGACGCTGGCGATGACGCAGAACCTCCTCGGCAGCGACGGCGGTCCGCCGAAGGACCTGCGCGCCATGGTGAACCAGGCGGTGGCCGGACTGGGCGTGCCTGATGACGTCACTGATGAGATGCAGACGGCCATGGCGCCCGACTTGGACCACATGTGTGATCAGCTGGCGCCGGCCTCCGTCGATCCGACCCGAATGTCATTCGAGAAGGACCCGAACATCGTCTCACTCATCCCGCTTGACATGATCAACATCTTCAACGTCTGCACCCTCGGCGACGGCCTCAGCGAGGCGGCGGCTGACCTGCGCTACTCGGCCTTCTTCAACATGATGGGCTTCTTCCTGAGACACGGTCGCCACCTGTTCGCGTTCCGCACTGTCGGCCGCATGACCTGCCTCCGTCTCGCGGCGCTGGAGGCGGAGGCGACGCGTTCCGTGTACCAGCTGAACCGGGCGCCGCTGTACGTCCAGCAGCTGCCCGAGCCGGTGCGCGCGCTGCTGCGCCTCAGCTCCTCCGCGCCGCCATCGCGTCCTCTACTACTTCATCGCTTCGTCCATCTGACGTTTCGACTGGGCGATGATGACGGAGCACAGCTGGAAATGTTTCCCGCCGAGGACCCTGCTAAGAGATGCAGAAGGCCCACACTCGCGCGAAGGCCCGCGCCGTTCGCAGCGCCGGACGTTCAGCTGACGCACCAGGTGATGCTGCTCTGCGTGCTGCAGATCCTGGGCGGTGACACGGCCGACTGTCTGCGGCAGGTGGCCGCTCTCGGCGGGCAGGAGGTGGCCGAGGCAGCGGCGGCGGTGTTGGCCGGCTGGTGCCCGGCTGCCGGGCCGCAGCGGGGGACGGCACAGGAGACCGCCGGGGAGTCTGGCTCAGCTGTCACCACAGGAGGCCAACGGCCACCCGGGACGTCGACAACTGAGGCGCCCAGGAACTGAGGGGATCGACAAACTGAAGACCGCCAGGCAACTGAGGCACCAGCAGCTGAGGCACCCAGCAAAGCTGAGCAGCCACTGAGGCACCAGCAGCTGAGGCGCCAGCAGCTGAGGCGCCAGCAGCTGAGGCCGCCAGCAACTGAGACGCCAGCAACTGAGGCACCAGCAGCTTGAGGCACCAGCAGCTGAGAGCACCAGCAGCTGAGGCGCCCAAGCAACTGAAGGCACCAGCAGCTGAGGCCCCAGCAGCTGAGGCACCAGCAGCTGAGGCGCAGCCAGCTGAGGCACCAGCAGCTTGAGCGCCAGCAAACTGAGGCACCAGCAGCTGGAGTCGAACTTGCCTATTGTCCTGGTGAAAGTCATCGGCGGTGCTGGTGGTGAGCGCGCCGGCCAGAAAAAAGGCTGGCTGTGGTGCTGCCTACTTTTGTAACAGACAACTCCGTCTCGACAGAACTCAGGTGCTAGTACAGCTGAGAATATACAAGTCTTGAGGAACATTGCAAAGGAAAATGCCAAAGTATAATATGATTTGGTGCGCTATTGCCTAAATATATCAGTGTATATGTGAGAGGGAGCGATTTATCAACACGTGTCAGTTTGTAACCTAGGAAGTTCCCAGTATATAAAAATTATTTACACAATCTACAATTTTTGTGTGCAGGAGAGGAAACCAGAATCACCCAAAATGCGGAAAGATGTTCTATTTGATAAGGCGATTTGAAAAGCAAAAATAGAACAATCGACAAAGAACTTCTGAATGATCTTCGCCAAGCCAAAATATTTCACAGGACTTACATGACGGCAAAATAGTACATATTACATAACGCACGAAGCGCGTGCAGCAGAATAAGTGGCAATGCCCAAACCAATCACAAACAATGCCTGACTATATAACAGTCGCGGCCTTGTTTGTGACCCAAGCAGGAGCCAACTTTTTACTAACTTTAAATACCAACCCACACCAGAATAATTACAACTTTCCGCGAACATCACACGGGACTGCACGCTCCCGAGGATGACCACGGCACAAATTATTGTCAAAGAGATCCAGATATGTTCTCTACCTTTTATGCTAAAGTTTCCCAGCCATCCGAATCCTGTCTTCGTAAGCGTCGGACTTCGCCGGCCGTGAATCGACTGACCTAGTCTATGGCTAGTGTTCCAGCGAATGAACAAACAAATGATTACTGTCCCGAAGCATGGCAACCATGGGAGTCTTGGGACTCCATGGGAGTCTTCCAGGGGTCAGCCCTAGGTCCTCTCCTATTTACCATATTCGCCAACGGCCTCAGCCTGCACGCCCCAGAAGCTCATGTAACCCAGTTAACGCCGATGACACCCAAATCCTTATTTCCGACCTTAAGTGCAACCTTCCGTCTCTTATCCAACGCATGGAAACCACCCTGTCCTCGTAGCTACCTGGTTTCTTGCGCATGGCCTCAAACTCACGCTTCCAAAACCGAGCTCCTGCTCCTTGGTAAACAAACAAAATACCCGCAGCTCCCTCCTGTCAGCGTGCGGTTGGGTGTGGATATAGTACAGGAGAGCCCATATAGTGAAGAACCTAGGTGGTATTGTTCGATGCCAACCTAAGCCTGGGAGGCAACATGCACTCTGTCGTGAATAAGAGCATTGGGCTCCTGATCGGCCCCGCCACTGAGGACTATCTCCTCGAGGGAAGTGATGCTGATCATTGTGCGCAGCCTGGTTTATCTCGGCGGAGCTATTGTATTTCTGTGTATGGCAAGGGGCAAGCTCACAAACGAGGAAGAACTGATGAAGGAGATAGCTTCGCTGCACGAGTAGTCAACACGGCCTCAGGAAATACGACCATGGTGTCTCGCGCGCGGGACGAGCTGCGCATGGAAGATTAAACCCCCCCCCTCGGGCCCCCAAATGTGTGACCTGAAGAAACAGTGATAGTGTTCATTAGGCGCGAAGGTCGCGCGGCGCGCCAGCAGAGCTTGCAGCTCTTTTCAAGACCAACCGCGGGCCGCCCGCGCCTGTGAGCAGTGACTCGCGTCGGACCTTCAGCTGCGCCCGCCCGCTGTGCGCAACTGCGACGGGCCAGCGTCATTTGCCTACCGAGGTGCGAAGCTGCTGAATGGGGTCGATATCGACGTGAGACGATTGGACCCGATGGGTTTTAAGCGTGCGGTTATGCCATCAATAGTCGAGTAAGTGTGTACTGTGTAGTGTATTTTATTGGAATGCTCGCTTGTGATTTTACCCTCATATCACCCATGTATGTTTGTTTTATTTGCATGACCAAGGGCACAGAATAGCCACAGCTGTATGTGGACTGTGGAGTGCCAGCTCGAGTCAATATGGCACATAATTCAGCCTTGGAACCCATCTAACCAATTTTGACAAGCAGTGTCCCAAAATGTGTCGATTTGGGTGGGAGATGACACCCAACTGTGAATAATTTTCCACTCTCATTCTCATTTTTAGCAATTAAGTTTTCCAATCCCAAATAATTAGTCGGTTATATTTGAGTCTCATCAATAGATATTGACTAAAAACATATTATTTACAAATGAAAACACTTCTTTTTCATATTCAAAAGGAAATCAATATCGTATCATTTTTCGACATAGAATTTTTTTCACTCTCAATGGTCCTTTTAGGGCTCAATTTCCACTCTGACACCCAAGCCAATGGAATCTTGGGACACTGTGCAAGTCACTTCATATAGAATTAGAACTCGTACGACCCATGCATGTAGTTTCAAAGAACAGACGTCGTTGACATTCGTTGAAAAATCTCCCAAAGTTCCCTCCGTCCGACCATCTCCATCCTGCCGGCCGGCGCCGCCGCGTCTCGCCCACAAAGGATACAGATCGAGGCAGCCTTGCCGTACAGTCAGCACGTCCTCGTTGACCGGGTGCTGCAGATGGTAGTCGGCGAGGAAGTGCTGCTCGGCAAGACACTCGGTCATCACCTCCAGATACTGCTCCCCGCAGTTCAGCAGACGCTCCCTGGAAACACAACACACAGGCGACCCTCAATCCAGCAGACGCTCCCTGGAAACACAACACACAGACGACCCTCAATCCAACAGACGCTCCCTGGAAACACAACACACAGGCGACCCTCAATCCAACAGACACTCTCTGGAAACACACAGGTGACACACAGTCCAACAGGATGCACATACTGTACAGTGCACACACAGACACAAGAGGCTGACACTGTTTCTGATTAGCTACAGTGAGTTTCTCGTCATAGTTTATGCATGCACGGCATCAGACAAAGCTTATAGCTTATTATGCGTTTCACATTTGGTATAGTACAGTAGCGTAACTTCAGCATTAGATAGCACGACAGCAGAAATGTTGGCATTCTACAACAACGTGCAACCCATCCTCTGAGGCGCACCGTTTTCATCAACGGCACCCTCGGCCTCGCCCTCATCTCTCTCTCTCTCATCTACGAGTCCCAGTCGACACCGACCCCCCCCCCCCCGGGTGGGCCGAGACACACCTGTTTCGTCCCGCCGCCCCTACTGCCGCCTCCATCTGCTGTTCACGGAGAGGAACTAGGCAGCAGTAGTCCAGCACGCGCCGGAACACGGAGACGAGCGCGGCGCGCGCCAGCTGCAGGTGGCGCCGCACCACGGCAGACGCGGGAAACTCAGCCTGCGGCTCCTTCTCCAGGCGGCGCCACAGCCGCGGCATGACCGTGTCGTAGAAGGAGGCTAGCCTGAGGCGGACAGACAGAAGGCGATCAGACTCGGTCAGCTGCAGGGAAGTGAGTAGAAGGAGGCTAGCCTGAGGCGGACAGATGGACGGCGATCAGACTCGGTCAGATGCAGGGAAGTGAGTAGAAGGAGGCTAGCCTGAGGCGGACAGATGGACGGCGATCAGACTCGGTCAGATGCAGGGAAGTGGGCTCAGAAGGGGAGATAGAAATGGATGTTGCGTGCAGTAGTAAGATAGCATGCATAAGTGTGGGCGCTAGAACATAAGTTCAGTAGCGTGAAAACAGATCACGGAAAAGCTCGTAAAAAACTGCGTTGCTCGTCAAGAGGACCTTGAAATGATCCAACTCAACATTTGCTTCGATTCGATGGAGCAGAACAACAACAATAAGGAAATATAATAGACATCAATAATGCACCGCACCGTCACTCACACAAAATTACGAATGCAAGACCAAATTAAGTAGATGGTGTTTCACCTGGCCAAGAAGCGCGTCTCCATGAAGTGGACGCTGCCGTCGGGGAAGACTCTGAGGAAGGCGTCGAGTGACGTGGCCAGGTCGGCCAGGTACTGCACCACGTCCCAGAGCTGGGCCCAGCTGAGGGAGGTCTTCTCCAGCTCTGTGCTGGACACACGGACTCTCCACCCGCTCCAGTAGCTGTAAACCGAGCGACAACACGCGACAGACGGTCACTGGGGGCGGGACTCAAGGTCCAATGTTCTGGGGGGGCACACTCCTCTGTTCTGATCTCATATATTATAACACAGATGAATACCCACCAAGCAAACGTCCTCACATAGGCAGCAGACTGAGATTCCTTGTTCTGATCTCATATATTATAACACAGATGAATACCCACCAGCAAACGGTCTTCCACATAGGCACAGACTGAGATTCTGTACCTGAGGCAGCTCCAGCACGATGAGCTGGGGAGATTCTGTACCTGAGGCAGCTCCAGCACGGTGAGCTGCAGGTCCTGCACGTAGGCTGGCTGATGTGTGAAGAGAGAGCTGAGCTGGCGACTGAGCAGCTGCTCGTTGGAGGCGGCGTAGACGGCGCACAGGTCCATCAGGCGCGCCATGTCCCACAGAAAGTTGTCGTAAACCAGCTGAGCGAACAGGCCCGGACTCAGCTGGTTCTCCTGCGGAGGGGGGGGGGGCAAAGTCAAACGAGACCGAGGAGGAAGACGGAGAGGAGTCGGTTTACACGAGGGGACCCAGTGACGGAGGGAGGGATCGTTCACCAGGGGGCCCAGTGACGGGGGAGGGAGTCCAAGATCACACGAGGGGCCCAGTGACGGAGTGGAGGGAGCGGTCACACGAGGGGCCCCGGGACGGAGGGAGGGAGTCGTCACACGAAGGGGGCCAGTGACGGAGGGGGGTAAAGGAGGCAGTCACACGAGGGGCCACGGTGACGGAGGGAGGGAGTCCGTCACACGAAGGGGGACGCAGTGACGGAGAGGAGTCGGTTACACGAGGGGGCCCAGTGACGGAGGGAGGGAGTCAGTCACACGAGGGGGCCCAGTGACGGAGGGAGGGAAAGTCAGTCACACGAAGGGGCCCGGTGAACGGAGGGAGGGAGTCAGTACAACGAGGGGGACCGGTGGACGGAAGGGAGGGAGTCGGTCACACGGAGGGGGCCCAGTGACGGAGGGAGGAGTCGGGTTCACCGAGGGGGACCAGTGACGGAGGGAGGGAGTCGGTCACACCGAGGGGGACCAGTGGACGGATGGGAAGGGAGTCGGTCCACGAGGGGCCATGCTGACGGGAGGGGGGAGTCGGTCACACGAGGGGGCCCACAGGGTTGAGGGGAAGGCAGGAGGGCAGGGTAAACCATACTACTATACACCATACGCTCGATGTCTGACCCCCTTCCCAGCAAGACGGACGCTGCCCTCCAACCCGTCTGCCCCCCCCCTCTCTCCCAGGCATACCTTGCTCTCCTTGAACGTCGCCATGCGCAGGGCGAGTTTCAGCACGAGCAGCGCCACCTGCTGGACGGCGTGTCTGACGGCCGGGGCTGGTGGCAGCAGGTGCAGCTCGTGCGGACGAGGGAGACTCTGGAGAGTGTTGTCCAGACAGTCGGCAAGAGAGAGGTCATACACCACCTGAGACCAGAACCTGCAGCAGGACAGAACGGGGCAGTGACAGGTCATACACCACCTGATGATGATGATGATGATGATGATGATTGGGGTTCAAGGGCGGGCCGACGACAAAGGTCACATGCCGCCCATACACCACCTGAGACCAGAACCTGCAGCAGGACAGAACGGGGCAGCGACAGGTCATACACCACCTGAGACCAGAACCTGCAGCAGGACAGAACGGTGGAGAAGTCGCCTAAGTAAGAATCCTGGGAAGGACTCGGCAGAGTCTTTACATTTGACTGAAATCGACAAAAGAAATGCTATGCTCAGCAGAATGTAAGTAGAAACAGAATAGAATGGTAGAGCACATTGGCAAATGAGCTGCTGGGGACAATCTTTCAAGTCACACAAAACAAACGCTGAATGCACGCAACAAATATGTTTAGGCATTGGTGGTAGTGAATTGGATTTTTCGGGCGCCGCAACTCTTGTTATATGGCGCCCATGATGCCATAGCGATTGCTAGAAGACATACAAGTATGTAGTCAGATGACCGCGTAGACATATTGCCGCGATCTCGCGCACAGGACACAAATCGAACACTACGAAACGCAACCACACATACACTAGGCTCGACCAAGACTTGACCCACACTACCATGTACAAAAATCGATTTTCATCACAGCCAGAAAACACTGGAATATTTTGTCTGAGCGACAGTCTTTCTTATGCTGCTTTAAACAAGATCACACAGCAGCTGGGACTACCCTCTCCACCAAAATTGTACACTGAAGGATCTAAAAAGGAAACATCTTGCACACAACACTGAGGACAGAAATGTCTCACCTAAACTCTCACCTATATAAAGTCCAAAGAACTGACTCACCCGCATGCGCCTGCGGCCATCCAGACGAAAACAACAGACATTTCATTCTGAATTCTCCTTACTACATACATCAAAGAAATATACCTTTTGACAGCATCTCTTACGCACTGGAAGTTCACTTCGCACAGATAACTGCTGCGCGGTACGGACCGGTGCGCTGGCTGTGGTCGGGTGATCGCAAGGCATTTCCAAACATATCTCGCATCGTTTTGACCTCGTCTAACACTCCCACTTTTACTGCATGACCGGGGGGCGTGGTGGTTCGGTGGGGCGCGCGGGCGGTTAGCCGGCACACTGTTTTGCCTGCGCTGGTCGACTTCGTGGCGGTGGAACAGGATGACATATATGATTCGTTTATAAACAGAGCAGTGCTATGATTTAAGCACGATAGCACTTTTGCACTGTTACTGACTTGTTTGTGCTTTATTATGTATGTTAAACAGCAATAAACTGGTGATGATGACCTGTGAATTAATTTGCCGCTGTCGAGCCGAAGTCAGAACCAAACAGCTAGTCGCAGCAGAACAGCAATGCTGCTGCCAGTGTATCCCACTCAATCCCAGTACCCCGTACCTGTGATAGGGCCGCCAGCTCAGTGTAGTACCAGTACCTGTGGTAGGGCCGGCAGCCCAGTGTGGTGTCAGTACCTGTGGTAGGGGTAGTGTCAGTACCTGGGTAGGGTAGTGTCGTACCTGTGGTAGGGTAGGTCAGTAACCTGTCGGTAGGGCCACTTAGCCAGTGTGGTGTCAGTACCTGTGGTAGGGTAGGTCAGTACCCTGTGGTAGGGAGTGTCAGATACCTGTGTAGGTAGTTGTCAGTAACCTGTCGGTTGGCGGTAGTGTCAGATACCTGTGTAGGGGATATGTCAAGACCTGGTAGGGGTAGTGTCAGTCACGTGGTAGGGGTAGGTGTGCAGTCCTGTAGGTAGGGCGTAGTGTCAGTACCTGTGGTTAGGGCCACTTAGCCCTAGTTGGTGTCAGTACCTGTGGTAGAGGTATGTGTCAGTAACCTGTGGTTAGGGTAGTGTCATTACCTGTGGTAGGGGTAGTGTCAGTACCTGTGGTAGGGGTAGTGTCAGTACCTGTGGTAGGGGTAGAGTCAGTACCTGTGGTAGGGGTAGTGTCAGTACCTGTGATAGGGGTAGGTCAGTATCTGTGGTAGGGGTAGAGTCAGTACCTGTGGTAGGGCCGGCGCAGCAGCCAGCGAAGGTCGGCGATCAGCAGCTCAGTGCCGGCCAGCCAGCCCTGCTGTAGACCCGGGTCGTCCGGAGGCCAGCTGAACGCCACGTACTCCCTCGGCTGGGCCCAGCCCGCGTGCTGTCGGAGAACAGACAGCGGGGCGGTCAGAGGAGAGGTCAGAAGAGTATCCATTGTTTGTTTATTGGGGTTTAAGGGCGGGTTAACACCTTTGGTCAATTTGGCGGGTTAACACCTTTGGTCAATAACGGGTTCAGCGAACGCTGCCGAAGTAAACATCAGTTGAGATGCAAACTTTGTTCACAGATGAGCTATATTCTGGACTCCAGAATAGTAATATTCTGGACTGCAGAATATAAGAGGGTATATTTAGCGTGGTGCGTACTTATTACTTGAAATTATGTATTATATTTAATAATCCTAGGTATATTCTAGAGTCCAGTGAAAAAGGGTCACAGGGGACAGGGCTGCTGAGTGCGCTGCTGCGGAGTCGATCGGTTTACAGGCGACTACGACACCGACTCCGAAATCGACTCCGGTCTTTAATTAACACGCGCACGGCCGGGGGTCTGCGCCAGCCACGAACGGACGGACGGGGGGCTGTACGTCACTTTAAACATTTTGTTCTGCAAATTGATTTATCATTATCATTGCTTAACTTCTTCAGGGTGGCATTTATTGGTTTATCTTATTTCACAAAATCGCCTTTCAGTAGAGCGTGGCTCCGTTGACGATCATAGGAAATAAATACAAATACAAAAATACAACATTTCAGCCCCCTCCCTAATATCTCGAAAACCACGCAACGTAGCGACAAACTGAAAACGTCGTTAGATAGTTCGAAAAAAGATCTATCAATAATACATCATTTTTGTGTCAGGTCAATATTGACGTCACCAGAGGTCATCAGAGGTCAGATTTTCCCGTTTCAGGACTTTGCTCCAGAAACCCCAAAATATCTCAGGAACTACGATGGCTAGGGACAAACGGAAAATTGAAGAAAAAATAAAAAAATAAATCGCCTAGGTGTCTTCAAACTGTATATCATGGCAGTCGTTCAGGCTCCAGAGGTCATCAAACGTCAAAAGGGCTTTTATGGCAAAGCTGTTTTTCACACAAAAAACGGACATGTTACGTAATATAGATGAGGTAATAAATCAGACGTTATCGTGTTTTCCACGGTTCAAATCATGCCATAATTAAGACACTTCGAATCATATTCATGTTGACCAGGTAAGGTCAAGTTACAAATTTGACATCAGGTCAAGGTCAAGTGGTGACCGAATTAGGTCATGTTGCACATTGGGAGACGTGTCTCGATGAGGACAAACAAATTAAACCCGGTTTCACTTCTCTATCTACCCTCTGTCGAGTTATTGACAATTAAATGTCGATGACCTCGGATGACCTCAACTAACCTTGAAGGGGCCACTGAACAAAAATTGCACATAAGTCATCATGAATGGCCTATGATAGCATGATCCAGAAGAAATTGGACTCCTGTCATGCGTATCCTCGGAAAAGGAAGCATTTGAATATTTCCCCATTGACTCATCATGGGGAAGTCACGAAATTGACCCGAACTTAGGTCTCCCATAGAAAACAATATCAGAGATAATCCTAATTGTAGGCATCCTTGACCTTCAGTGGTTGGGAGCCGGGAGGGGTAAATAAAAGCGGGGATGGGCGAAATGTATGACGTCACACGGAAGCGGTTGGCGGCGGTTCCGGCGGTTGGCACGAAGCAGCCGCCGAACCGCAGGGTCAAAAAGCTATGTAAACTAGCGCAGTGTGGCGTTTAGTGTTAAAGAGACGCCTGCTTGTGGTGACGCATGATGAAAGGGGCGGGGCTAGAGCCAGCTGGTAACCGCCGAACCGCAGGTGGTCGTGAACAGGCCTGAGCTATTCTTGAAAAACCAGAGGGAGGGGGCACAAATAAATCCCTTGGCCGTGCGCGGTGCTTAACGCGCACCGTTGTAACATACCAGCCCAGCATTGGAGACTGCCGTCGCGTGAAGTTACCAAGACTCTCGACCAATATCCGCGCGGCCGCTATGATTGAGCTCATTGGCCCGCGGGCGGGAGCGCCGACGTATCTATATCGTGAAGAGCAGCACTTGCCGCAGCCGAGGGAACGTGTATCTCTCGCAAATTCCCCCGTACATGCATGGTATATTTGGCCCTGGATAAACGCTTCTTGCTGCTGAGAAAAGGTGCCCGTTCATGTACCTGGTGTCGAAAAATTTAAAGGCTGAATTTTTGATGGCACTCGCGGCCAACAGAGCTTCACAGTCATATGAGTAATTCATGCACTGCAGGGTCATAATTGGACTAGCATTCTTGATAACTTGTCGACAGACGAATATACAAATCGAAATGCCGCGGGCTGGTAAGACTGCCATTTACCATTATGTAATACGGACAGCAATACGGATGAACACTGTTGTGGCGTCTGTAAGAAGAAGATGACATATAACTTAACACCATGTTATGAAAACTCTCTTACCGAGTAGTCCTACATTTTGTACTCATATTAGATGCAGCCATCATCAATACTATAAGGCTCAGAGCAGTCCGTGTCAAGGAGATCCCTGCCTGCCTGCTGAAAACATATCACGCATGGAACATTCGAATTGGCACACTCCTCATAAACATCTTGCACATTCACAGAGCTCTTACAACACACGCACTGCTTGAGCGTTTTCAACCGATACTGCAATAATATTTTTGCTTTTGCCTTTTTTAGGTAAAAAACTCTCAACTGGAGTTTATGCCCTTTTGTCAAACAATACATATTGGCAGTATCATAGTCACAAAGACAATCGGGTAATGTTTTCGTAGTGAGTCCATTTAAGAGCGACGATAATGTTCTCGGTTACAAAATTAATATAGAAAAATTGACCGATTGGTTTCAAAACCAATCAATCCAACTGTCTTGCCACAATGACTTCATGAAACTAAATAATTCCGCTCATCGGTATGACTTGACCTCAACTTCGTATAATTTTGTCAACAGCTCCTGCCATTCACCTCGAACTTCAACTCTGCTTCCACGAGAAAGCCGCCTCCTCTCACACCAGTAATAAGGGCCCGTCCCAGCGCGGTTTTGAGCTACAAGCACTAACAACCTCTTCTGGCTAATGGCTGAATTACGCATGTCGACTTGAGAGACAGCTACCAGAGCGGAGCACTCGATTATACACAAAGAGGCCGAGCCCGCGTGCCTGCCCTCGGGCTGCGTGCGGTCTTCACTCAGACATATACTGACAATCTGAGCACGTGCGGCCGCGGGCCGTCGCCGAATTCGCTCCATCCACAGCCACGTACCACTGCCGTAGATTCAGGCCATCTGTCAGAGATTAATCCCCCTGCCCCACCCGCTGCCGCGCTGCGCTGCCGTCTCCCCCACCCGTTTTATTCGCCGGCTGCCGCGCCCGACCCGCGTATTATGACACCCCAGACCCTGGGAGTGATTTCGCTGCCTGAAATACTCTCACGGTGTTGGGCTTTGCTGTCCTGCCAATGGAAGCAGAGTAGAGTCGCGGCGGTTTACGCGAGAAGCGGGCACCGTCATCCCGGCTGCTCGGCCGCGCGGCTAGGCTTGTTGACATAAAGCCAGCGCAACGAAATTATTTTGGGCCTGATCCGATTATCAACGAATGACAGCGCCGCCAGGCTGGCCCCAAGTCCCATGCTCCAACACGTGAAAACAACTTTTTGAGTTGTCCATAATGCTGATTATTATTTGGTATTGTGTGCAGATACAGTAGGTTGATGAATAATCTAAATAAAATGTCTAATGTCTATAGTAGTTTACGTGTTAGAGAATTGCGCTAACTAATTCAGTAAGCCTGCACACGCAGAACCACACACATAGAGTAACAAAATGCATATTACGCCGACTACTATACCCCGCTTCGCTCGTACTACTCTTTTTTATTAAAATAGGACGATATTTTCTTGAGCCCCGTTGGTACTGCTGGATCATAGGAATTGTTCGTTGGTAAACTAGCTGAGAGAGAGTGCGAAGTGAGATCTGCGCCAACAAACTTATAGCTTACTGCACCGTATGTTCATATTATGATCCGATCTCAGTCCCGACGGAAGACTTGTGATGACCGTGGATGACGTCCCAATACCACCACTGCACAAGGCGCTATCAATATGTATAGGTCTCAGCCGACGAGCACTGTGAATGATTCTTGAATGTGAGACGAGATAATGATAAAATCATGCTAGAGCAACTATCATATGACTTGAGCTCAACATCAGCGAGATAAACAACCGCAGCAAAATTTTATCCATTTCAAATTGGAACTTATTTGATTGGAAACAAAGTAGTTTGATAACATCGACGTCTGACCCTGTACCTAGTATATAGGGTGTTGGTCTGACGATAACATTATATTTAATTATATTTTTAATAGTATTTTAAAGTTCAAATTGTCAGGTCTTGCGACAACCCTACCAACTACATATAATAACACGCGCCGTCCCGGGGGAAACCCCCCTAAGGTTTTTCGAGGATAGCGGCGCGCAGCGACGCCGTTTTTGGCACAGCTGCTCCAGCATCAATTACCTACGTCACACCCACCGTGGTACACAAGCCTGGATAGCAAATCATTAAATGTCAAGGAAATCGAAGCAAACAATGTCAAAGGGCACCATTTTCAGTCATTGCCACCAGAGGTTCAATAAAAGCCAATATTAACCATACTCCCTGAGCGCGTTTGTCATGACTGACCACGCAGTTTAAAATCGCAAAATTGTACCGAACACTCTCAGTACGAACTCCAGCCGAAATAACGACTCCGATCCGCACACTCCAACTCTGACACCCACAGCCCTGACGGATGTCCATTTAGACGCTAACCGACTTCCGACGACACAAATCGCAACTCTGACACAGCCGACGGGTGTTCCATTATACGAAATCCACCGCACTCCGACGACACCAACTCAACTCTGTACACCACACCCTGACGGGGTGTCCATTTAGCCACGAAATAACCGCTCCGAGACCACCAACTCCAACTCTGACACACGCTGAGGTGTTCCATCTAGACAATAACCGACTTCGAACCCGCACAAACTCAACTCTGACACAAGCCTGACGGGTCTTCATTTAGACGAAAAACCGACTCGACCGACACAAATCGCAACTCTGCACCACAAGCCTGACGGGGTGTTCCATTTAGACGAAATAACCGACTCCGACCGACACAAACTCCAACTCTGACACTACAGCCCTGACGGGGTGTTCCATTTAGACAAGGGCATTTTTGTTTTAAATAAATTTAGTCTGAATGTTTTGAATGGATTGATTTTCGCGGTCAGGCCCCGCGCTAAGCACGACTTGCTGCGCAGACCCCCGGACCCCACCACCCGATCACGCAGTTCCTGGCGTCCGGCAGAATTTAGAAGAAAAGTTTTACGTACCCAACATACCTGGACACGGTCCGCCCCGCCCTCTGACGTCACCTGACCTTGGGTGCGACCGCTGCCACCGGCCGCAGGCCACCCCAGTTGTATTTAATTAAAGCAAATAGCGAGCGCTGAAACGACTCGAACCCGGGCTGCCACTACCGAGTGAGGTCCATGAGGACAACGCGCATGAGGACAACGCCCAGCGCTCTCCCACTGAGCTACAGGGGCGGACAAACGGGGCGGGCAGGCACACTAGATAGAAAATAAACAACAATTGATTAACACAATCACACTAAGATGCCATCAAAATAGATCATATTGAGTATGCTCATGATTCGTGTTGTCTACTACTTACAATGGCATCCACCTCTGTTTCTATTCCTCCTTTGTTAACTGTGATCTTCTTGTAGTCTATGGGAGATGAGGCCTCAGCTAGCACAGGCCTGGTCTTGGCCTACAAATGAAGAGTAACATATGCATTAGGTACATGATGCTGGACACATGCTATTGTCTTTATCATTAAGCATTATCATATATGCCTTCAGTGCTTTGCAATTAAAAACAAGAATGGTAATGACTGATGAAAATATAATCTGTTTAAAATATATTAAAGCATCCACTTGCAAACACAACTGCAACAATCCAGAGTTGACAGAGTAAATTTATGAAAAGGTGACAACAAAGTACTACTGCATTTACAATGTGCTGAAAAGAAGAATTCAACCTAAAAGTGGGCTATGCCTGTTGGTGATCTTTCTGAATACAGAAAGAAATAAAAGTGCAAAAATATTTGTTTAGGTAACAGAAATCATACACTGTGATAACAAAATATATTGTAACATCTGCAGCAACAAAAGTGATTGCTGCTAAATGGTTTTTAGCCATACACATTACCCATTGAGGCCTATACTGATGTTCTTACATATTGATATTATTATCATATTTATGGGTAAAAAGGTAAACTAAAGAAAATTATATCTCACCTTTGCTCCACCAGACATCTTGAAACTCAAGCAGTTATGTTTTGCTGAGAACTAAAGCGCAGTTGATTGCTGAAAGAACAAGACTATTGTACCTAGTGAGTGTGCAATTTAAATACACACAGAAATTTGCAAAGAAAATGTCACTTTTAACTTGGGTCATGCTCATGGCATAAGACACATCTTTGAAGTTTACACAGCTTATACATAATAACTGTGACAACATGACTGCGGCGAAGGTAACAGGCAACAGCTTGGCACCATAACAGATCTTTATATCCACAAAACAAACAATAAATAAAAGAGTTTATCAAAATGAGTTATTTTATATAGGTATTTAAAAAAAAAACATTACACAAACAATAGGGTGCCTGAATAAGGCTAAACAGTTGTATTAGGAGACACATCATTACATGGTTACTACCTACTCACTGTGAAAGGAATCTGGTTTAAAACTAATTTTCCTGTTGCCCCTAGAGGAACTTTGCCACTACTGCATTGGCATAGGGCTATGACACATGTCGACGACACGGCCCGCCTCCCGAGTTGAGTTAAATCCCTAGTAACTAGTACCCACCGACTGCGATTGGCAGAGCGAATGCAACATTTAGGTATAAAGATACAGAATGGTTCCTCTAAGACCCTTTTACAACGATACACTAAATTTTAATTTCGCATATAAGTTAAACTATTATCACCCGACAGTTCACCGTGCCTCGACCCACGCTAAATTCTCGTTTATCGCAACAGCTGCTAACCAAGGTTTGACGGCCAGCAATCAGTGTCTTTTGTTATTCCACGATGCACTTAGGGACAGCCACATAAGTCTATATATTCCAGACGCTAATGTTAGTTTACCCCATGCACGGTACCTGGTCCGCCTACAGCAGTCAGGCGCAATTTTATTGCTCGATACTTCGATCCGGAGAACTTAGCGCCCCCCGTTATCTAAATATTAGAGGGGTTTCGCGGTCCATGATCGGACTTGTATGGGCTAGGATTATGCGTTAATGATTTTCAGTTCTCAATCGGAAACTTACGCAATGGGCTGATTAGTAGCATCGTTAGGTTTGCGCGCGTCTCAGATCGTTACTTAATGGCATATTTTATTCGTATGGTTTCGTCTCGATCGGATTAATGGCTATTTAATTATCTTAGGTTTCGTCTCGATTGGACTTACTCATGGCGTACATATATTTGATACCATATAGGTTTCGTACGATCTGCCGGGCCCCAAGAAGGCGTGCGGGATGCGCGAATCTTAATGGCATCTATTTATGATCCTCCAGGTTTCGTCCATGCGGTCGATCGTACTTCAATGCATATATTATCTTAGGTTTCGTCGTCCGGATCGAGTAACGCAGAGCCTTGAAATGGCGTTATATTGTATATCTTAAGGTTTCGTCTCGATCGGGACTTGCGGTTTATGGCTTGATACTATTATCTTAAGTTTTGTCGTCACATCCGATCGACTTAATGGCTATAATATATTTCATTAAGGGGTTTTTTTCGTTTTTTTTTTTTTTGTTTTTTTGTGTGTTTCCCGTCGGAGATAATCGGCGACCATTATTACACAGCAGCACTTTAAATGGGGGCTTTATAATTGTTTATCTTTAAGGTTTTCGTCTTGATCGGACTTTATGGCTATATATTGTCTTAGGTTAGGTATAGGTTAGGTTAGTTACGGTTGATGTATGTTATGTTTTTGTTATGTTATATGTACGGAAAGGTGCGTTCTAGAGTTATGTTTTTACTATAATTTATCGGAAACACATATTCTAAAAATGCCCTAGATTTTTTTCTGGATTTTGTCGTTGAGAAAAATAAGAGATTTGACATTGAAAGACTCTCTTAGAATGTCAGAATCTCTTAGATTTGGTGACCACTGGAAAGTTGTTGACAGTTGACCACCAGACTGTAGGTATAATACGTGGCACGAGAGAAGAGGATACGACTCCATGAAAAGATGGGAAAAAGGCGCTCGGCGCGCGCGTTACATAAAACAGGCAGGGTGAAACTCTCCCCCAGTTAGAAATTTGTAAGGTAAGAGTACAGAATAGTGGTCTTTCTAGGAAACATGCAGATGTCCATAATAATCACTTAGTGCATTGAAATAGTTAAAAGTTTTGAAACATCTGAAAAACGCTAGGCGCGGGGTCGCGAGTGTTTGTTGACCTTTGCGGATCCAGTGACCTTTTCCACTTTAAAGTTTGCAATTGACGATGTGGACCTTAGGTCTGAGCCTTTAAGTAATTAGTATTTAACATATGTTTTGCATAAGTGGACATTAATAAATAATTGTCATCACATAAACAAAAAAAAACAGATAATCAAATTAAATAATTATATAAAGGTGAATATTGGCAAATAGAACATTGTGAAACATTGTGCAATGCCTACCCACCTGCCTGATCACCTCAAAGTTCTCACAAGCAGGGTGATAGAGGACCTCACAACAACCCTCAGCTCAGGAATTTTAACTCTTAACAAGCAGACATAGGCAGCACCGGGCAGAACTTTCCATAGGAATTAATACAGTAATTCCTGAGTAACTTTTATAAAGAATACAATACAACCAGCCTACACAGAAAACACCACTTAATTTACAATTTGTGCAATCACCAAGCCTTGCACCCGCAAATTGCAATTCCGCTATGCCACAAGCCGGTAATAAGCCAGGGAATGTCAAACATGCTTCATAGTTGTCTCCACAAATGCTACCATATTTCCTTCGTGCTAACAAATAATTTTACTCAAAGTCTCAACCAAAAAAGAGTGTGTAGATAAAAATATTATATATTGATATATGCTTAGAGTTTGAGTTTTCTCAGCATTTTCTCGGGGGCGATGCTTAGTGCTTACCGAATACC
The DNA here is from genome assembly GCA_014673585.1 of Semibalanus balanoides. NCBI lineage: Eukaryota > Metazoa > Arthropoda > Thecostraca > Balanomorpha > Balanidae > Semibalanus > Semibalanus balanoides. Next base: position 31,800 of record VOPJ01005027.1, on the reverse strand, counting down.
GAAGTAGATAGGATAAGAGGCAAAGGGTTGCTCATAAGGTGATGACTCTTCTCGCTAGATTGGCCAGGTAGAGTCAATGCACGTCAAATCGCACAGAATTAGCTGTTAGGAACGGAAACGGGAGACGGGAGACGGGAACGTGAGACGTAGACGTGAGACGTAGACGTGAGACGTGAGGTGAGACGTGAGACGCGAGACGTGAGACGTGAGACGTGATACGTGAGACGGAAGACGGAAGACGGAAGACGGAAGACGGAAGACGGAAGACGGAAGACGGAAGACGGGAGACGTGAGACGTGAGACGTGAGACGGGAGACGGGAGACGGGAGACGGGAGACGGGAGACGGGAGACGGAAGACGGGGAGACGGGAAGACGGGAGACGAGAGACGGTGGAGACGGGAGACGGAACGAAAGAACGGACGGGAACGCGAAACGCGGACGGGAACGGAACGGGACGGGAAACGGGACGGGAACAGGCGGGAACGGGACGGAACGGACTGGGAACGGGAACGGGACGGACGGGGGAACGGAACGGGAACGGACGGGAACAGATTGGACGGAAGAACGGACGGAGAACGGGACGGAAACGGGACGGAAAACGGGACGGAAAACGGGACGGAAACGGGACGGAAACGGGACGGAAAGGAAAATGTTACCCGTGTCTAGTCGTCATGGTTTACAGTTTTTGGCGTACCTACATTATTATGAATGGATGCACTGGCGGATCCAGGGGGCATTTAGGGCCCCCTCCCCAAACTGTGGGGTCAAGAGGAATGGGGGTGGAAGCGCTGTGTCGTGATCGTCGTATGTCGTGTTGGCAGACGTGCCGGTCCGAGCCACGTGACGCGCCGCTAGGGTGACGCGCTTGCCCGATCGGCTGAATGAAGCTGATTTAGGTCGGCTGCGTGGGGCGGTCGCTGGCGCGCCTTGGGTAGTAGTGGGGGACTCGGGCCGGTGACTGCGATGGGAGGAGGTGAGATGGTTAGAGGGCTGGGGTCCCTACTGGGCCCCTGTTTGGGGTCCAATGCTTTGGCGGGATTTCTCTGTTTAGGCAAGATGGGAGATAATCGTTTTGGATGGGAGTTATGTTGAGTTTCAGTTATGAGGTTTGAGAGTAGAGCTTGGCCAATGTTTATTAAAGCGATTAGATTTGCAACTAGATCGATTGGTTACAGATTTAGGCCTGTTGTTCAATAAATATGTTGTGTTGGCTCAGACGAGACGTTTCGAGTGACATGGAGAGGAATTCGGGACGGAAGGTGTTCACAGGGGGTAACAGGGGTTACAATGGGTTAAGGGAGGTCATATTGTTTACTGCTGGGACGGGCATTACGGCTGGTCGCGCATTAAAACGTGACCGGCAATGAAGCCATTTGACATGACCTTAGGTCGCGTCTGGCGACACATCAGGCCGCAAACCCATGCTGCGTGGCTGGGCGAGTGTTCACCACTGAACACCACGATGATGCAGGGCTAGAAAGCCACACACCCGTTTAGAGGAGCAGTGACCTTGTGGCAACGGGTCACGTGCTGTTTAGTTTACTCGTATCGGGCACGGCTATAGCTAGGCTGCCGACCGTGACGAAAAGGGAGCTTAACGGGCGCAACCTCTCGCCATTCCCCCTACATGATGAAAGTGGACTTGTTTTACATTTGGCTATACATTAGCCATACACTAGTCATACATGTTGCAGCGTGAAGGTTTTATCTATTTCGCAAATTCCTTCATATGACATCTCAGCCCAAAATCTAAAACTTAGTTTTTCATGAAATTGAGCACTGTTAGAAACAATGTCAGAGCGTGTTCAGCAGCAATTTATTTTCATATTTTTTCACCACAAAAGCGGCCCGTACATTGGACAAGTTTCAGAGAAGTGAAACATTTCCTTTAAGGGCCTTTTGAGGGCGCCCGGGTCCTTGAGAAGCTGTATGGTCTCAAGGATATGAGGCACGAGTGAGTTTACCAATCGGGAAAAGTTAGATATGACCGAGGAATCGACTGAAATCATTATTTTCGCAGATGAAAGCAATACAAACTATAAGAGCAAGTGCCGTTGTGAGGGCGCCCCGTTCGTTTGAGAGCATTTATGGTCTCAAGGACATGAGCACGAGTGAGTTTTCGATGCGACGTTAGATATGGACCGAGGATTTTCGAGGAGACCAATATATTCGCCATTTGGAGCATCCCTTAGGGCCTTTTGAGGCGCCTGATCCTTTGAGAAGCTTGTTATGGTTCTCAAGGATATGAGGCACGAGTGAGTTTACCAATGGGGAGGTTAGATATGGACCCGAGGAATCGACTGAGACCATTATTCTCGCATTTGGAGCAATCCTTAAGGGCGTCTTAGGCGCCCCGTCGTTTGAGAGCTTTTTATGGTCTCAAGGACATGAGGCACGAGTGAGGTTTTCAATGCGAACGCTAGATATGGACCCGAGGAATCGACTGAGATCATTATTTTTGCAATTGGAGCCATCCTTAAGGGCGTTTTGAGGTGCCCCATCGCTTGAGATCATTTTATGGTCTCAAGGACATGAGGCACGAGTAAGGTTTTCGATGCGGACGTTAGATATGGACTCTAGGAATCGACTGCGACCATTATTTTTGCAATTGGAGCAACCCTTAAGGGCCTTTTGAGGCGCCCCTTCGTTTGACCTTGAATTTGACCTTGAAGCTGACCTCCATGGTCAAAATGAGTGCGATTTTTGTGATCAGCGCCCTTGATTTGACTTTTATAATTCAGAGAATTTAAGCAAAGAATAAGTCACGTTACGTTCCTGGCGCACTTGGGACAAAACATTTCCTTACATAGCGGCTGAGTTTTCAGCCGTTACTACGTCTTCAAATGACGTCATATTACGTGTCACTGTTGATTTGTTCATACTATAGTTGATTTTTGTTGAATGCATATTTTTTTTTTAACATAACTAAATTAAATAGAACAAAGGCAAAAAGTCTTTATTTTATGCTTCCAGGAAAGTTACTGAAAATTATGACGTATGAGAATCACTCTAACACGAATTACGAAGCGGCGTTAGCTTTAAATTAGCTTTAAAAACTCTTAAAAAATGACTCGAAAAAAAAGAAAAAAAATAGTCTGATCCATTCCGTGGCCTCTCAATGCTAAGTTCAACTTCAAAGAACGTCAAAGAAAGAACGTCTTATTTGTTGTGTCTATTGTCTTTTAAAACTACGCAGTCAGTTGTTTACGCCCAGCCGTCAGCTGATTATGTCAAATGACGTCACGACTTGGGATGCGTATTCAAATGGTGGGGCAACTGCCCCACTAACTTTGAGTTTAGCTTCACCAACTTTTGTCAGATTTGAAGGTTTCCTGGAGTTCAAATCGTCATTTTTCATCTTAAACGCATGCACAAATGCCATTTTTAATGCAAATTTAAAGATTTCCTGACGTACAAAGTTCAATTTCAATTTTTCACCTTTACTACTCAAAGCATTAAGTCAATATGGGATTTTGCCCCACTAACTTTTTCTGAAAAGCTCCACCTATGAATTCAGTCACGATTCATGAACACAACAATCTTTTGGTGAATCGATGCTGTTTTGATTCAAGGAATTTTGATTGAATGATCCCATTCGATTAAATCAAAGCCGAATAAATGAGGCCAGTGTGGTCGGGTTGTATTAGTGTATAGAGTGTATAGTGCCCTGGGTTGTATCATGGATGAGAAATACCCAAGATTCTTATAGATAAGGTTGCGGATTAACCCACGCCGGGCAGGGGGGGGGGCGTTTAGACGCCCCCCTCAGGTTTTTCCGGGATATCGGGAGCCGCCAGATTTTCAATGCCTATTCATTCATCTTTTACCCAGCCTTCTATATTTTTATGACTTCAGGTCATGTCAGGTCAGGTCACCAGGCCGGGTCATGTGACCCNCAAGGTTGAAGGAAAGTGAGTACGAAGGGGCGGACGGCGAGGACCTGTTCGTGGAGGGTAGGGTTCGGTAGTGTGTTGATGGGACAGTTGACTCTGAGACGGAGGAGGCCTTTAGTTGGACCGGTAACGCCAGAGACCGCCTTCCCTGCTCAGTAGCAGCGCTCTGGTAGAACCTAGACTCCACCGCGGTAGAATGCCTAACAGACAGTGTCCGTGCGCTGTCTCCCTGTTGAGAATCAGCGCTCTGGTAGAACCTAGACTCCACCGCGGTAGAATCCCTAGCAGACAGTGTCCGTGCGCTGTCTCTCTGTCCGAGTACCCGAGACTGTCGCCTCGGGCGGATATTAATAGAGGGGTGCTGCGTCACTGGCCGGCGCCGGGCGACCGGCCAGCCATGGCAAGCAGTCGACCCTGGCCTTGGCTCAACTGCGCAGTTTTTACGCCGTCTGATGGTCTTACGAAAACTGGGTTACGGCTTACGCATCTGACGCGTCTGACGATGTCTATGTTACATAAGGTGTTATTATTACATAACATACTGAAACACTGGTTAGTGGTTGCGTAATATACTGTCTTCATCTCTCTATTTGAGATTCGCAGCAGCACTCACGTCGTTTCCTAACCACGCACAAAATGCACCCGTTTATTAGTATTATATAGTTAGTATGAATGGACTACATGCCGTAGTGACGAAAATCACATTTGCCAATGCCAGACAATGTGAAGTTATCACAGACATTTTAGCGCACACATCGGCATGCGATAAGGCATGACGTGTCAACCGTGGCTCCTGCTGACACCCCGTTTTCCCTGATGACACCCGTGTTCCCTGATGACACCCGTGTTCCCTGATGACACCCGTGTTCCCTAATGACACCCGTTTTCCCCTGTGTCCGTGCCTCAGGGCCGCCCCTGAGATGATCTCCCTGATCAAGCGGAACTCGTGTGGCAAGGCGCTGGACATCGCCCGGCAGTGTCGCGACATGCTCGGCGGCAACGGCATCAGCGACGAGTACCACATCATCAGGCACTGCATGAACCTCGAGGCCGTCAACACTTACGAAGGTGAGACTCGCGGCCTTGCTTCTTCTCGCGGCGTGAACTTGTACTTGTTTGTTTGCACTTGTATATCATCTGGTCGTTGGCGACATTCTCGTTATTCTTACTGGTGTGTGTCATTGGACTGATGGATCCCCCTTACATACCCGAATCAGATTTCGCACAGTTTTATTGTACTAAGAACACTGCACAGTCATCACAAAAGCGACCGCTTCAGCGCAACACCGGAACAGCAGTGATTTAAGTCGCCATGTAACACAGTTGGGAAAGTGAGCCGAGAATGGGTCACTTCCGATGGGCGGTATGCCCTGTACTGTATTGTCTTTCTGCACCCTGGCCGACAGCCGTCTCACACCTGACCGGTCTCTCTGCCTTCGTCCTCAGGCACGCACGACATCCACGCGCTGATCCTGGGCCGCGCCATCACCGGACTGCAGGCCTTCACTGGCTGAGCTTCCGCAGCTCCCGCTGGCGCAGCTCGGCGCGGGCTGGAGCTGCGCCGGGCCATCCCCTGGTCTTCCAACACTAGGCGGGCCGAAGTCAGTCGGATGTTGGCGGCAGGCCGGCTGCGCCAGTGTCCGAGGGCCGGTATGGGGTTGAATGTGATAGATGGCGCTCCGCAAACTGCCATGTGACCCGCCAGGTGTTGTATTGAACTCTGCGGTCGGGAAACCGCCGCCACACTGGGTCATTAGATGGTCGATGGACCGGCAGGCCCGCGAACGTGAAGGAACGACAGAACTTGCCACAGATTACACCGATATCGCCTGGCTTCACGCTTTCAAGTCGGAACGCAGCATGTATTTCACCGACGATACAACCCGCGTATTTCCTGACAGTGATACTTAGTTCACGTGCTGCACTATTTCGACGTGTTGCGCCCCGCGGCATAACCGCCAGTTTCCAGCGGCGTCCGCGGCAGGTTCGTGTCGGCGTTTCTGAGCGCGGTTCGCGGTCGGATGAGATCACTGGGCCCTCTGCAGGATAGCTGCGTTCTGAAGTTGGCCGTCCTTGACGGTGACGCTGTCGTCGGTCAGCTCCTTGCTGGGGAACGTCGTCAGCAGGTTGAAAGGCCGGGCTGCCAGCTGAGGCCGAGCACTGTGTTATCGGAGAGTTAAGGAACGTCACGAGCGCTGCAGGAGTCGCATGCATACGGGAGATATGTCAAGTCCTAAGGGGAGGGGGGTGACGCTTAGCGTGGGTGCATGCGTTAACTGAGCGGTGCTCTTAGCAGTTTGATCTGATACAGATAATAGCAGACATGTCGCGATTGGAGTTGGAGACGGGACTGTGTAAATCGTGATATATATGTCATTATGAGGCGGTGTAATCGTTTGGTGCCTTATCGGGTGAAGAAGACAGGGATTTTTTAGACTAGACAGGTCGAGTCACTCGTATGTGCAATAGAAATGTATACTTTTCTAGTGAGTACTGAATAAACACGGTGGAGTTTTCTCCCGTAAAAGAGAATCAGTTTTTACAAACAGTGGCCAGACTCAACTGCCTTCAACCGATGAAAATAGTCACTTAAAACAATACGGGACACTAAAAAGAAATACGGACACTTTAAGGGAATAGTTCGCCTTTAAGGGTTTTGAACTGAGATAGCATATTTGTAGAGCAGATACAATGGTGAAAACAAATTATCTCGTTACCGTAAGTAATTTCGACATAGTGGACCCCTTTTAGAAGCAGAATTTTCGGGGCACGAAAGACTGCACCGTGACCCGAAACCGCCCCGAAACTTCTTCTAAAAAGGGACCACTAGTCCCATGTCGAAGTTACTTACAGTTACTAAGAAGTTACTCGAAGTTACTACTACCGCCGAATTTTCAGAGAAATGAAACTTTGTCTTCTTAAAGGGGCCCACTAGTCTTGTGTCAAAACTAATTAACGTAGCGAGTTTATTCTTCAGCCAAAACCCATTTTTCGATTTGCTCTACAAATCTACCATCTCAGTTCAAACCCCATGTTAAAGATGAACAATTCCCTTCAATAAAATCAAAATAAATGAAACAAAAGCAGCCACTTCCTAAGGCTTGGCCCACGCCACCTTCTCGGTCGCTAGCGCGCCGTTTCAAAGGATACGTTGCGATGTACTGGCGCAGGTCACCGATGGTGTGCGTCAGGTTCAGCTTGACGATCAGCCTGCTGCCGTCCACCAGCCGCACCTGCACGCTGGTCGTCGGCTGAGACTCGTCGAGCGCGAGCGCCTCGCGCGCGGCCGCCTCGCTGGCGGCCGGGTCGCCCGCCGAGGTAGCGGCGGCGGCGGCCGGGGCCGGGCCGGCACCCGCCACGGCCGGCGCCGGGCTGAAGAAGCGCCACATCACATCCATCAGGCTGAACAGCAGATCGAGAGCGGCCGATAGAGCGGCAGAGAGCGACCAGCCGCCTGCACCGCCGACGGCCGCCCCCGCCCCGGCCCCGGCCGCCGCCGACGGGCTGAAACACGGCACAGTGCGGCAGCGGCAGCCGGCAGCGACCCCGCGGACCCTCGACACGAGGCTAGTCTGATCCTCTCCCCTCCCTATGAGAACGTGATACACTCGATGCGATGGAAGTTCAGCGGTAAGAGTATATAGATGAAGTCAGCTCAGGAACAGAAGATAAGCGTACGTGAGCGTGAGAGAGCTAGCATGCGGTTATTAATAAAGCTCACTTTGTTAATAAATATCAACCCTAAATGCATTGACATATAGGCAAGCAAGCGCACTGAACAAGAGAAAGGTGAATTCCCTGAACTACTTAAACAATTAGCCAAGACTGTAAGCGATTTGACCAACAATTAGTCGGGGGAGCGTCACGGACGAAGAGCGAACAGAAAAACCTCAACATCACATGATGGAGAGAAAGGTATGATATTTTTGACTGCTGAAGGCCATATAATAAAAAGGGACTAAAAGCAGAAAACAAAAACAAAATGTGAACATGCACATGCTATGCCAGAGAAGCACACAAAACAATCACTTAACCAGGAAGCCAGGTCGGTGTTTTTTTCATGCTTCAATGTATGCAACATGCAAGCCTCTATGCATTTGGGGGCAAAATAGCTACTTCTGCGCCTGCCGCATATATTTAATATAATTCGCCACACGGTGAAAATAGCAATGCGCTGGGCTCTACACAGTACACAGGTACCCGTAGTCACCAGCACCATGCAGGTTCAAACAATCAGATGGCAGAGTAGACATGAAGGAACGATTCGTTTAGATGCCGAATTTTTATTCAGCTGTAATTTACGAGTATGTCTGCGACGGGGAGTTATTTCTGGTTTGATTGTTTGTAGCATGCAAGAAGCCAAGAACAAAAAAGAAACAGATCGGCCAGGCATGCGCATTACGCACAAAAAAATAATAACGGTAATCAGCATGCGTCTCGCATGTCACCATATGTTGACTAAATCCAGACACACCTCTACTATCACCTATCGAAGCATCACCATGCCTGGTGCCTACGACTCGCAGCACACCGTGCCGTCCCGCAGCTGAATTTCATCACCCCACTAATGACCGCCACTGACCTGCCGAGCATGTGGCCGACTCCTGAGAAGGACTGCGGCTTGACCTTGGGCTTGACGTAGTCCTCGTGCCGGTGGTCCTCCATGTCCAGGTGGACCTCACCGCCCTGCGCCTGCCGGATCAGCTCCAGCGGCACCTGACTACAACCCACAGACAGACAGACACGGATCAGTTTCATCATTATCAGAATAATGGGCCAGTCAGGCTACGAAACGCGGAATCGACTAGGACATGGATCGAGGGATTCCAATATCACATATTTAACTTAATAACATAAACACAATTACAGAACAGCATAAATATACATGATCAAAGCGTGGTAACGAAAATGTCGTAAGTGACACGATAAATGTTATATCATCACTGAATAACAAGGTGGATTATTGCCACCACCGCTGTAAATGATGGTGATGGCCGTCGGCTGAGTACAGGAAACCCATTCCTCCATTGAGTCCCCTAACCTGGGCGTCGTCACTCACCCTTCTCGAACAGAGTTGAGGAAATCCTGGTTGGCCGGGTCGGAGTACTCCCTGATCTCCCCATCGTCCACACTGAAGCCACTCTTCCACAGCCTGAGTTTGACAGTGCGCGGCTGCGGGGACCGTTTGTCGGCGGCGCCCGGTACCACCTCCGAGTCGTTGGCTGTCTGGCCCAGCCGGTAGCCGGTACCGACGAACGCCCTCCGCCGCGGCTGTGGAGCGTCATCAGAGGGGTCCACCTCCTCTGCACCGTGACTGTGGAGGGGATGGGTGAAGTTAACACCCTCCGCTGTGGAGCGTCATCAGACGTGAGGCTGTGTTGCGCCCTTGAACGGGTCTACTACGGTCTACTCCCTCCGCACCGTGTCTGTGTAGAGGGTAGGGAAAGGAGTGGTTAGACACGGTGGATTGTGTGTCTCGGGGGGGGGATCCGCCTTTTCTGCAACATAACTAGGTAAGGTAGGTAAGATCGGGATCTCAGGACGACGCAATAACTGAGGTCATATGACGCCCAGCCTACAGATAAAGAGTTAACAAGGATTGTCAAGCAGTAGACGGAAGTGACATTGAGGCGGACCGAAAGGCAACCACATGACGACCGACCATCAAACTAATCAAATACTAATCTGTGTTCACAAATCCCTCACAATTGGGAAGCACTAGCACAAAATAACACTGTACCAGCAGATTGTTACCAAAATAAACCATCAGATCATTACACTACTAACAAGTCACAACTCAATGGCCACACACACAGACAACTGACACGACAGCGGCTCACCCTTTGGCAGCCTGGAACATCTCTTTGACGATGTCCTCGCCCTTCTTCTTGCTGCGCTTGGGACCGAGGATCTGCTGGCCGCTGGTCTCCGATCCGCCGGCGAAGAACGCCTCGCCGTCCTCGTCAGAGTCAGAGTCCTGCTCCATCATACCCTGGAACGTGCGAATCCTGGAACCCGGGAGCAGACACGCAAACGTCACTAAGGTGGGAGCAGACACGCAAACGTCACTAAGGTGGGGACGGGGGATGGGGGGGGGCGAAAAGGGACCTGAAACGTGCGGATCCAGTATGGAGCGAGGATATGTCACTGAATGTGTAAGTGCTCACTGATCCGGACACACGTCACTGAAGTTCACTGATCCGTACAAATGCCGACATGCTCAGAGGACCCAGACTTGCCCTGGGGCCCTCCGTGCTGACTAGTGACTAGGGTCCCATTCGGCATGTTCGGGGACCCTTCTGACCCACCCAGGGCCCCTTCGGTCTGGTCAGGGGCCCCTCTGACCTGCACAGGGGACCTTTGAACTTACCAGGGGCCCTCCAGACTACTCAGGGGCCCTTACGACCTGGCAAAGAACTGCGTTGGCTGCTTCTTCGAACAGACTCAATAGGTCCCAGGGCAAGCTCGAGAGGCCCCTGAATAGACTGTAATGGGCGGGCCCCTGGACATGCGTGAGATACTCCTGGACAGTTTGTTGTGCCCTAAGTGGGCTCTATGTGCCTCTGTACATGCTCAAGAGGACCCTGGGCATTTTGGGGAGGGGACCTGGGTGGGTTTAATTAGCACCTGAACATGCCCAAGAGGCCTCCTGGGTTAGCTTCGAAGCCTTTCAGGCTTCGCGATTCTGAGGTCTTTGAAGGACAATATCTCGGAAAGTATCGGACCACCCCATTTCAAAAATGTGATTTTCATAATCAGCGCGTCGAGGAGCCACATACCAAGTTTCACGTGATTCTGAGGCATCGCGATTCTGAGATGTATTGTGAAGTCTTTGAAGGACACTATCTCGAAAAGTATCGGACCACCCCATTTCAAAATTGTGATTTTCATAATCAGCGCATCAAGGAGCCAAGTTTTGTTTACGAACGTAAAGGTAGAGTCATCCGGCAAGGCCGAATCCGACTCAGGGGTGGTGACGTCATCTGGATGCCGAACACCTTGCCACTATATAAATCAATCAAAACTCGTAATTTTTGACAGGCTATGTATATCATTTTACCCAGCTGATTTACATGAAACATGCCGTAAAAGAAAGACCAATTCGAATTATCTAACTTATCTAAATAACATTTTGCTCCTTAGTCACTCCTATTTTGACAGCGAAGGGGAATCTTACTCCTTCACTAATGTTAAAAGGCTATGCTTGCCCCGCCACAAATGTCGATCCGCCCAAATCTTGGTCATACATGACGTCACGCCCCTAAGAAGAACCACGTATCTCACGGTTTTCGGGGTATTGGCATACGTGGTTCTTCCTTTGCATGCCATTCCTAGCCAATTGAGCCTATGGCGGCTGCAAGGATGACAACCCCCTGTTATATCAAAGCAGGCGAGGCGCATTCGACTATTCACGTGTATTGTTATGGCTCCAAATCACCTTTAGCAGCAGGAACGGTGGATAAGCTGAGCCCAAAACACAGTAAATGGTTAATTTACAATAATACGTGGTTCATTTGGATACATCACCCCAAGACGCACACAAATACAGTAGATACTTTTTAACTTGGGCCTTTAGATAGGTACAAAATACGGCATGTAACGGGAATGGAGGGGTAAAGGGGGTTAAATGTGTGGATCGTAAGAAATGGAGGACTTTGGGTGAATCAAGAATGCACTGCCGCCTAAGGTAAATACATGATGCAGACGCAGTGTATGAACTTGGTGATTTGTCACTCGTGTCTTGAAATGAAAGGTTGTATCGATAGGTATTGAAACCAAAAAAAGAGACAAACTAATATGTGGAAATAAATCTTAAGTCGCTCCAGACGTGAATTTTGTTGTGTTTAGCAATCAAACCAATACCTTTTTACCATAGGCCCTCATCGATATATTGTCAGCACGTTTGTCGGCACCAATCACGGCCCAGTATTCTGCCTACGTCACGTGGTCACGCCCAGTATTCTGGGGCGTGACACGTGACGTAGGGAGAATACTGGGCCGTGATGACAAACGTGCTGACGACAGATCGATGAGGGTCATACATAATACAAATAGTTTTGACATTCCAAAACAGTAGACACACCCCTTTAAGCTACCATTGCATGTAATTGAGTGAGAATGTTGTATCCACATCCCCATTCGTTTTTTGTTTGCAGTATGGCACCATGAGCTGCAACAACTTGACTGAGCATTCAGGTACATCATCTCCCACCAGCATTGATGCCACAAGTGGATCAGCTCCGACTGCTGATGAGCCAGCTCAATCAGGAGCTGCACATCCAGCTCAGCTCACTCAGCCAGCTCAGCACAGCTCAGCAGATGGGGCAATGCTCCGGCGCAGCAGCTCTCCAGGCCTGGTAGCAGCTCGCTCAGACCATGCTGTCAACCGGCCAGCAGCACGACGTGCGCTGAGTGAAGGCCAAGTAACGGCCAGTGGTGCACAGCCCTTTATCACCCATCGAAGTGTGGGGGAGCAGCCGGCCCCAAGCCTACTCAGTCTGGGTCAGCACAGCGTCGGAGAGGATGTCAGCGTGGAGCGCCGCCGCGGCGAGGAGGGTGAGGTGTCATCTTCCACCGCACTGCCGGCAGAGCCGCCTCGCTGTCAGAGTGCCCTGTGTACGGTAAGCACCAGTGGCGAGGCGACGCCGGTGGCCGGGCCCAGCGGCACCGAGGACCTGCAGCTGGAGCGGCTCTGTCGTCACACGGTGGAGATGGTGAAGCAGCGCCTGGTGAAGCAGCTGCAGGAAATGGCGCCGTCCGGCACGCAGGCGGCGCCGCCGGACGATCCGTTTCCATTCGAGCTGCTGCCAACAGAGATCCAGCTGCTCGTCTTCTCGTTCCTGTCTCCGCGCGAACTGTGTACCATCGTGCTGCCGGTGTGCCACCTGTGGTCCGACCTGGGCCGGGACCCGGTGCTGTGGCAGCACCTGTCGTTCGAATCTGATAGCCTGGTGCCCACTCGCACTGTGGTCAGCATCCTGTCCTTCAGCTCCCTCCTGAAGACGCTGCGTCTCGAGGCGATCCGTAACGTCGACACGATCCTCTTCCAGGTGACCGACACCTGCAAGCAGCTCCGATCTCTCACTGCAAAGTTCTGTGACGGCCTCAACTCGCTGCTACTCGAAGTCATCGTCCAACACTGCCCGCTGATAGAGCGCGTCAACTTCGAGGGCTCCCGTTTCGACGACCCCGGCTGCTTGTCAGCGCTGACCGGCCTGGAGCACCTGAAGGCGCTGAACGTGTCGCACTGTCTCCGTCTGGAGGACGGCCAGCTGGAGGAGATGGCGCGTCGCTGCCGCCACCTAGAGGAGCTCAACGTAGACGGCTTCGGCTACCTCACAGACGCCGCCGTAGAGGAGCTAGTGTCGCAGGCCGGAGACCGGCTGCTCTCGCTGGTGCTGGACGGCGAGAACCTGACCGACGCCGGCTTCTCGGCGCTGGCCCGCTGTCAGAACCTGCAGGTGCTCTGCATGTCGTTCGCCGCCGGAATGACGGACGCCACGCTGGCGTCGCTCGGCACCCTGCACGGCCTGATGCGGCTCAAGATCCGACGCGGACTCCAGCTGAGCGCTGACGTGCTGGCGGACCTGTTCCAGGGTCAGAACATACCGAACCTGCTGCACCTAGATCTGAGCGAGTGCACGCACGTGGACGACGGCACGGTAGACGCGCTGACAGCAAACTGCCAGCTGCTGACGGTCCTGACGCTCAGCTGGTGTCATAACATCACCGACGCCGGTCTGGAGCGCATCGTCACCCGTCTGCGCTTCCTGCGCGAGCTGGATCTGATCGGCGTGGTGCTCATCACCGGCCAGTGCTTCCGGTTGATCCCCGAGCGGCTTCCGGAGCTGCGCTACCTGAACCTGGAGAGCTGCAATAACGTGCAGGACTTGGTGTTGGAGCGCGTGGTGCGCCTGCGGCCGCAGCTGCAGGCGGTGGACTACTACGGCGACCGGGTGGTGCCGCGGCCGGAGGAGATGGAGAGCCGTGAGGATGAGGTAGAGGGAGGACGCGCGGGAAATCCACCTGCCCATCACCACCAAGTTCCTGCTGCTGCGGGAGGACGGGGCGGCGGGACGGGCGCCGCCAGGGGGCGTCGCGGAGAGCTAGGCTGGTAAACTCTGCGTCACGATATAGAGGCATAGAGGATTGACACGAGAGCGAGCTCATGTCTCGCAATGATAAATTAACAGCCCTCACGACAGGCAAAGTTTGCAGCACGACTGCCTGCTTGATGCACTTATTGAAGTTGCGTGGTTCGATTGTGCTATCAAAAACATGATCTGCAAGGTGTTTTAGATGGCAAAAGTGCTATACAGTATTTTTGTTCTGGCGGATTTTAATTTTCGAAATATCAGTCATCCTGTTATGTTTTACACGTTTTGCTTTGTTCGTGACAGCTACTGTGGTATCGTGAAAGAATCGGACTTATGAGCAAGGAAAATGTCAATATTGCAATGCCAATCAAAATTTCACATTTATAGGAATTAGACACAAAGCATGGTTGGTAGCGGCGATTGGGATTTTGTTAATTGTGTGTAATATACTTCTTGTTCATAGTCTATTAGTCTCGCCTTTTCTCATCTTGTATGGTCCTGAAGCATTTAACATGTCACGTTGTATACAGATCGGTGTAGCTTTATTTGAATTAAGAAATAAATTACTTGTTATGCTCTTCAAATCAATCACCTTTACCCAGGGGCGCAGTCAAACCTTCAGAAGGGGGCAAGTCAGTCATGGTGCCCCCCCCACAAAAAAATCTGAATTGAAAAGACTGTACGATTTCCGGCACTTAAGTTTTGATGCTCTCTATGATATTTTTTTAGAAGCTGGATGAGATCAGGCCTCAGGAGTCCAGGACCCTTAGAACACGTACCTTCAACCAGGCACGTAGTAATAATTTCGTCCGGGGAGGGGCGGCGCCTCAAAAGGGACCCTTCCCGAGTGTTGAAAGGATCAAACAGAACGGATGAAAAGGCACGTTACAAGGATGGAGAATGCAGTATGACAGGTATGGCATCGGCAATACCACCTTTTAGGAGGTGGAGTTGGCAAACTGCCATATCAACTTTGGAACCAGCGACATCAATTTGGAATCAGATATAATATAACAACTTCAAATATTTTGTTTGTTTATTGGGGTTTTCGGGCGCGCCGACAACTAAGGTCAATTTGCGCCCATCTTCAAATATTTGGTTAGGCTCAAGACCTGGAACTCTTAAAATCTATTGCGACGCTCCGGTGCGATTTTTTTGTGTTATCCTCTGGATATGCATTCTCATCAGACGTTTGGCAATCAAGCGACAGATTGATATTCGCTAATATCAGACAAATGGACAGATATTCGGACAATGTCACACCTCAGAACCGAGACGCCTCAGAATCGTGTGAAACTTGGTAGATGCTCCTCGACGCGCTGATTATGAAAATCAAAATTTTGAAATAGGGAGATCCGATACTTTTCCGAGATATTTCACATTGAGTGTTGCTGGGCAGACATTCGGACTTAGAAAAACTTCAGAGGTTGGTGGGTGGACCCCTCCGAACTTCACCAAACTTATTATACAGATAGATCTCGACACACTGATCACAAAAATACCAAATTTGACATAGGGGTGGTTTGATACTTTTTGAGATTATAGATGCTCAAGTTTCACGCGATTCTGAGAAAGGACATTTTTATAAGTCCAAATATCTGTCCATTTGTCTGATATTCGCGAATATCGCTCTGCTGCTTGATTGACGAACGTTATAGTTTCATACAAAACCCAAACTCCGAGGCGTCACAGAGAAACCAGAGAGACGATGTCTGATCCACACCGTGCTGCAAACAGCTCCAGAGGCGGGGAGGGGGGCGGGGGTACACCGTTAGCTCAACCCAGGGGGGCTCACTCCGGCACCTTCAGCATTACCAACGAGGGTCCAGCAAATGCCAGCCTCTGATTGGTAGTGACGTCACGTCACGTGGTCGTTACGTCAGCCGGTCACAGGTTCTGGTAGCCGGCATGGCCAGCGTGTTAAATTCATTGTATTGCCACCCTCAACCGAAAACTAAAAAAGCTAGCGAGACGCAAAAACACAGCATTTCGAAAGCTTCTGACAAAGGCATTTGAGTTTGTGTTGACATTTTTGTGGGTAGGTAAATTGAGGTCACCAGAGGTCACAAGGGTCACGTATTCCAAGTGAAAAGACTGTTATAACGAGCTCCGAATATATCCTCGGGAACTATGGGACACTAAACAAGGAAAAGCATCGAAGCTATGAAAGTTCAAACGATTGTCCTTTATCGAATTTTAAAACTCAGGTTTTTCTGTTGAGACTCCAGAGGTCATCAAAGGTCAGGAGCGCATTTTCTTATAGTTTGTCTAAATAAGTTTTTAATGATTATATTAATTATCATTTTTTTGGGCGGGTAATTGCACATTTTGCCTGACTGTATATCCTAGGGGTGTATGTACCTATTCAATTGGGGCTTCAGCCCCCCCCCCCCAACTGGCGGATCCAGGGCCCAATCTCACCAAGTGCGGTAAATGCACAAATACGGCATGCTAAATGGACTGCTCAGCAGTATGCAATATTAACCAAAGTGTTAAGTTCAATTTTCGTGTGGTCAAAATAGCCGAGTCGGTAGAGTTTGTCCGTATACGGATGTTGCGGCCCCTCTGGATCGCAATCAGCCCCCCCCCCCTCCTTAGTCCGAACCACGAGAGCGGTGCCGTAGGTACTGCCTACCGGCTGGGCTGGGCTGCCATTAGCACAGGCAAGTGTCAAGTGAGCGGACTGCCAGCAGCGATGAATGGGGTGGGGCGATCAGCGAATCCTGAAGTTCGGGGAGGCCAAAACACGGCGGCTCACGACCGGGGCGCCTGCGGGGAGGCGGGCCCGGCGGCCCCACTGGATTTCGCCGTGTGTGTGTGTGGGGGATGAAGCCAATTGCATAGAGAACTAACCCTAGCAGGCAGTTAGCCAGTTCGTCCAGGGGGGGGGCCTAAAGGGCCTTCGGGGGCTGGAAGGCAACGGAGCGGATCTGTCTAGGTTGGGACTTTTGGATTTTGCTATTATATTTAAAACCATGTGATTGCGCTTTCTTTGGTTTATTCGTAGGAAAGCTCAGACATGAGGCGGGGATGTTCGGGGGGATCGGTATGACATAGGATGCACCGGGGGGGGGGGCGGGTTTGCTTTGGGTGTTGGTGGTGGTTTATTAGTTGTGAGGTTGGGGTTGGGAGGGTGAGGGGAGGTTCTTTGGTCTGGAGAGTATTTGGATGTTATCAGGAGGTTATCGAGTTTTTTGTGTGGGACTTGTGCACGGTTTATTATGGGTTTTGTAGGTCTTAGTGTCAGGGGTTTGAAAGGAATTGCGTGGTGCTTTTTGTTACTCGATTTCATGCGTGTTATCCAAGCTAGGGGTCTCGTGCGGGGCTTATGCCGGGGCTTCAGCACAGGTGATGATAGAGCGATGTTTCTTTCAAGAATAGTAGGTGGAATTTAGAAAAATATGGTTTGTGGTTTGGGGCTTTGGCGGTGGGCGGGGAGCTCTCGGGGAGCGTGGTGGCTTGTGTGTGTTAGTTAGGGATCATATATATATTGTCTTTGTGACTTTAAGATAGATTGGGTGGAGTTAAACTATGACTTATTTAGATAATTTTGAAATTGATTCAGATTGTGGTTTTTTTTTTTATTGTACTAGCTGTTTGGATTTTAGGTTTTTGGATAGTGATTTTGTGTTTGATATTGATATGTAAAATTGAGGTTGTGAGGTTTGGGCAATGTGTGCTTGTTAGCTTTTTTAAGTTTTCCGATTGAAAGGGGGTGTACAGAGATTAAACGGCTGGGAATAGGGGTACAGAAGTGACATGACGTATGACGTATACGTTCTGTGTAGGTTGGGTTTTTGGTGGTTGTTGAGTTGGGTTGAGAAGGGAAGATGTGAGTTAGTGGTAAGTTTTATTTGGGACGACGAAGTCTAGCGTGGAAGTTGACCATTAGCTGGACCGGGACTTTGAATGGTGTATATGATGTGATCTGAGTGTGTTATCTTGTTTGAATTAAGTTTGATGGAGATGAGATCGTTTTTGTAGCTGATATGGAGTGTGGTTCATTTGGCGGGGTGATGGGTGGGTGGAGGGTTTCGGGTGTTTTTGATCTATCTTGGATGAAATTAGTGCTGGTGTTTGGTGTTAATATTGTGCACGTATACGAGCACAGCACGTGTGATAACGTAGCAGTTATCTGCTTATTTACCGTCACGGCTAGCTCGGCGGGCACGGCAGCAATGACGAAGCAGCTGGCAAATACTGCGAAACGGACCAACAGGGAGCGATGAAGGCTCTAGTCTGCACACCCCTTTCCCCGAGGGAAAGCGTCAGTCTGTTTCTAGCCACAAGACCATCAAGAACGTGTGATACTCAGCGTCCTATTTTGAAACGATTGAGGTAATAACTGCATAAAACCAAATGCATCCCTGCAGTCACATGAATGTGTGCTGTGTTAACACTGGCCTCCCGTCTGTGGCTGTGAGTAGCACTGCAGTGACCTGTCTGTCTGCCTGTCGTTCCGTGACTTACCCTGCCTGCCGCTGTGACCGGCGGGCTGGGTCGGACGGGGCGGCGTCGGACGAGGCTCCTCCCCCGCCAGCCCGCCGCCGCCCCGCCCCCGCCGCCGCCGCCGCCGCCGCGCCCGTCACCTCACCAGCCTCCCGCTGCTGCTCCTCACCGTCGCCCCCGTCGTGGTCGTAGAAGCTGCCCATAGCTGCCTGCAAACATAGTTAGCTGGTGAAAGGGCAAACTGGTTGATAGGTATCTCTGAGGGGTGGTAGTAACTAGGCAAGTGCTTGCTGACTGACTTGTTTTTATTTAAAAAACAAAACAAAAAATGGAGATAGCAGTAGCACTATATCGAGCGGACGCGAGGTCTCCCGTCAAATAAGACGATAAATATTCGTATAAGCGGACCGGCCGTGTCCATGGCCAGTGAACAGACTGATTTCTTCGCAACAACTTGGTTGATATGGCTAATACGTTTAACACACAAAATGTTATTATCGTAAAAATATCGTAATAAATTTCTGGAATTCTGCACTGTCGGGTTTAGAAGCAGCGCGCGCCGATGCACAGCCCTGTCTTCCCTAAGGTGGTGATTGTGTAACTTGGGGCCATGACTCAGCTCTGGGTTGATTCAGCACAGAATGTGTGATGTTGCTGAATTGATTAGGCAATCTTTAAGATCAAAGCTCATTTATTTCATGTATCAGATCAAAGTAATTTGCCCTTAAGCTGATATTGCCAGTTTTTTGGAAGGTGGCAAGTTGCAGGCTGCAGCAGTTTACCCAAAGTGATGAGTTGCAGTAGTTTTTGTGCAACATGACAAAAACTGAGAGCTGCAACAAAACTGTCACATTTTGAATACCATCAACATGGCAGCATCTCAACCTAAATTGAATATCCTGTCCCTTTTGATGCAGGACATTGGCTGTCCAGAATATATTGTCTAAGCCTGTGCAATTGTGTTGTGTAGACTGGTCGGTAAAATTTTACTCTCAAGTCCAACACCTGTCTCATGCTTTTTTGTATGTGCTAATTCCAAATCTGATGCTTAATTGTGGCTCAAATGAGCATAACCTAATCTAACCATTGCACCCAATGTAGAGCAGCAACATATCTGTCAGTTAGGATGATTTGATCAGGGCCTCCTCTAACATGTTAACTGGGGGGGGGGCTTCGCAGGCCCCCTCCCCAGTCGAGCCGAATAATCGGGTCCACTGGGGCGTGGGGCAGTAAATGTTCATCGTGTATGCTATAAAAACGACATGCTTTTCAAATCGGCGAAATAAGATAAAACTTCATTGAGCAATATACAAATAAAATGACTCTTAACTAAATGCTGAATGTGACTCATGGTAACTTGTTATAAAATACCACTTAGGTGTATTTAAGGTGCGGAAAAATACCAATTCCAACTAAGCGTCTGACATATAAGCAATTTTAACGCTTTATCCATCTCCTGACAGTTACGTGGCCATGTTTGGTATTGGGCGCCGGGGTTCTTGATTTGTGATGCTGGACTGTTGAGCTGGGCATTTTTTGAAACTTTGTCGACCCATTGACGGCGGCATTTTGTAGTTTCAGGCGGGTTGGGTTGGGGCAATGCTCCTAGCGTCAGGGACCTTTTTAGACTGTCGGCCCTTTCATATGCGTCAGACCGGTCAGAGGCCTAAGGAAGCCATTGGCGGGTTCTTCATAAGGGGTATGGTTAACTGGTCAGAAAGAAGGCCTTTCCCAAGCTTTTACAGTTGCCCTTGGTCCTATACCCTCAGTTGACTGGTCATATGTACTCGGCCGGGGTCTGAGAAGGATATTTCACATACCTACCCGAGCAGCTTGTTCAAATAAGTCCCAGACGTCGCACAATAATTTGACCGACCTAAGAAATGCCCTTTCGGATTGTGTAAGAGGAAATTTTATAGGTAGCCTCAGAGCTGTTAGTAGGGACGGTTTGGAAGGCCCTGAGGGCCAGTTCTAGGAGCGGCCCTAGCTAGCTCTGAGAGACTGCGGCTGATCCGAGACGGTATTGTCCAAATCTGCGGTGCGCCTTTTGTTTGAATCTCAGGAGGTCTCTTATTTCGTTGAAAGGGCCCTCGGGTCGGTCTGAGAAGGGCTTCTGTCGGACCTGAGGAGGCCCGATCTGAAGGTCCTCTTTCAGACCTCAGAGGGTCCTACGGCGACCGAGAGAGCCCTTGGTTGGTCTGAGAGTGGAACTGAAAGTCCTGGTAACAATACTGACAACATCCTAGTCAACGAAATACTGCAAAGCATTGGAGAGGGAGACAAAATATACCCACCGTATCACGTCTATTAAGTTAACTAGGATCCATGACCGACGAAATTTCTGTAGTTTATAGTTTTGGGGTTTTTGGGTCTTTTGGGTTCCAGTGGCTAGGTATCATGGATCGAACCCAGGGACGGTGGAAGGGGAGGCAGGGGAGGCTGCAGTACCCACGCCCAAACAATTGGGAGGCAAACATAACTTTGTTCCCCATAACATCTCAAGCGGGACCGGCCAAAAGGTATATTTTTATAGAATAAACCTGGTTAGTAAGGCTATACGTAAGGTCACATCAGGCATGGTATGGACCTTCTCAGACCAGCACGGCGTCTGTTAAGACCAGTCGAGGCACATAGCCAGAGGTGCGGGCGTCATTGGGCGTGGGGTTGGCATCGGGGTCAAGCCTCCAAAACGGCATTAAAATTTCATCGAAACCTACGGCATTACTGATATGAAATACAACTCTAACACACCTCTGTATTAACGGGGAAGGGCTTCCTTAACTCAGTCCTTAAGAACAACATTATTACGAAATCCGACTAGCTTTTCCATGTGTACAACTTTTGTGTTATCTGCACACAAAAAAACAAATTTTGACCGTTATGGATCGCCAGCCGGCATCTCAGGCCTACCCATAGCTTGCGTCAAAGCAGTCCCAGGACGGGTTCACAAAATGATTCGACCGACCTAATAAGGCCCTCTAGGCCCGGGCGCTACCAATTCAATTTTGAGATGTCGAATAAATCACCACAAACCTGCCTGTCAATCAACTGTTTCTGACATTTGAATTTGTGATTATATCAAATTCGGAAAAATATAAACCATTCACTAAAAATATGAGCTTTTGAGGACTTAAAAAACCTTAAGCTGGTGACCTTAACCTTAACGATGGTGTCTTTCACAGTGAATGTGCGTTAAGGACTCAAAGTCGTGGAACTTTAACCTGGGCCCTGGTGGGCCTCCGAAACAACTTCGACATGGTGGTGGGTCAAAATGACCCCTCACTTACTCGAAAACGAAAAAGAATAGAAAGATGCAGAAAAAAACGTTGTAAAGCTCTCAACATGTACATTAGAAGTTGCAGGGGACATTTTTGGCAATAGTCAATATTGAGATAGCTAGAGGTCATCAAGGGTGAAATTTCACAGTTTGTTTACTTCACTTCGAACAACCCCCGTATATCTCATGAACTATGAAGCTAGAAACAAACAAAAGAAAATCAAAAGCTCAGCACAAAATTACAATCGGCATGGATGTCATTTAAATTAGGTCAGATCTATAGTTTAGGCTCCCAGAGGTCATCAAGGGTCAAAAATGGCAGTTTTGGTAGAATTTGCTTCCTTGAATAACTTTTTACCTACAAATGTTTTTCAACCACAAATGATAGAGCAATTATTTTAACACCATCGTTTTAATTTGAACGATGCGCTTTAAAAAATATACTTGATGACCTGCTAAGATTAAATTAAATTAAATTAAATTAAATTAAGAAATATGCATATTACCCAATCAATGGCGCTGACTTCAGGATCCCCACTCAGCAACAAGCTTGCTTAGCTGTCTGGGGTCCATGAAGTCCAGCATGAAAAGCTTGAATATAGACCAGAATTTGTCCTCCGCCCAGTGTGACTGATATCCCTTTACTAACACGTGAATGAATTGATATTCCTGGGACCGTAGCGGGGGGCAGTCATTTTCTGGTTTTCAGCAATGACTACTTTTATGCCTTCTTATTATTCAACCACATCTAATACCCTGATTACCTTCTCTTCTGATAAAAAACAATTTTAAATTTAACTCAGGTCTAAGGTCATTTTTGGTGACCGCAGTAAAGTCATGTAAATGTCTGCATATTTGGGGCGACGCGGCCAGACGAAGACGAACACAGTGGTGTCAGCCGCTTGTCCTATCTCTTTTATATCCGATAGTTATTAGCAAATCATTGTTGATGACCTCATATGCTATTATTTATTTAGTAATTTATTTTCTCATATGACCTCAGATGACCTTTGTAGTGATCACCTGAGCAACAAATTGCACCTTGGCCATACAGGATGCACTAAATAATAACATGATTCTTGAATATTTAGCCATTATCCAATCATTCTTTATGATTGAGAAGCATTTGTTTAATTTTCCCGTCACTTGATAATGGGAGGTCAGGAAGTTGACCTGACCTTAGGTCACCGATGCAAACAAAATCCAGAACATACCAATTATAGACTTATGATCTTTATGGAATTCTGCAAGCTTCTAATATTTTATACAAAACTGTTTGCTTTTGCACCTGATCACAAACATTTTGGAAGGTAAGGTCACTACGTAACTTTGTGACCTGACCTGTTTCAGAACTGAAGTCAAATTTTTACCAAAAGTGTGGGAAATTTTGATTTGTTTAAACAGCTATACACCAATTTAGTGGCGCATGGCAACCCGCCGTTTTTCCGCTTATTTCCGCGAAAAAAAAACTCAGCGGAGCGTCAAAAATGACCCCATCCAGCGGCGATTTGGTTAAAACCGACCGGCTTATTGACTATCCAATTAAAAAATGCATGATTTTTTTTTTTAAGATATTAAATGAAATAGTTCACCTTGGATTGTTTTTGTTCGACACGATCTTGATTATAATTTGAAATACAACTTTTCCTTTTCATATTGTCAAAAATAGCCATACATCGCGCCGAATTCAGGACAGATAAAGGACGGCTACATTATATTAACCAAAAAAACTATTATGCGTACTCCTGCAACTTTCAAACGAAAGAATCGTATGGCTCACGCCAATTCAGATTCGAAGAGGTAGTCGCGTAAGATTACTGTATGACCTCTCGAATGTCCCACATTTCTTACATTCTTTGTTTATGGCCCATATTCCTTCAACAAAAAGTCAAATATATTCGCTGGAGCAGCCTTTTCAGTCAGAAAAACACTTACAGTCAGGTTTTTTTAACACGGCCTACAAAACTGCTATCCAGCTTCAAAAACCTATGTGAAGATTAAACTTATTTTCTTTAAGTATGCTTTACCCGTCGTCATTTATTCTCTGCAATATTCCGATGATAGTAATTACTCAATGGGTATCGATGAGACAAACACATTGGTGAAATCGGTTTTACCTATGATGCCTTCCATCAAAAGTTATCCTTCAAAGTAATTCTCTATTTTTAAAATATTCAAAACTTAATTGACCTAATTATTGACCTGAGGTAAATTTCTGACTGGCAGTTTTAGCAACAGAAAAATTATATTATCTTTCGACCGTTTTTGGTTCGCGTCGCTTAACTCTTTTAGTAATCGTATATTATAAGACAGTTTTAGCAAAGACACTCATGTATAGTCGAAACATTGACCTTCGGTGACCTCAATATTACTTACCCCCCAAAAAATTAACAGCAAATATACTTCTGATATAGCTTTATTAACAGCTTTTTTCACTTGTCGCTTGCCATCATTTGAAAAACCTGTAGTGCCCCCTCCCCCCCCCCCCCCAGTGAAAATCCCTTACAGGAGGCCCTGGATTTGATGGTTGATTTGCAACACAAATGCCAATTTCTGTGAGCCAAACTTCACGCAGTGACTATGTACGCGTAGTAACAATAAGTTTTCCTTGCTTTAAGTAGAAGCAATAAGTTTTCTTGACCAATATGTTTGCATGTAGTTAGTCCTTGGGAAACCTAAGAGAAACAAAGACTGGGGGGACGGAGATAGAGAGGTATGAGACCTGTCACTTGTACCAAGTAGCGCAGCCGGGGGGCAAAGGGGCAACTCCCCCCTTACGGGTTGCAGGGGGCTCACCAAGATTGGCCCAGATATCATTTTCACTAGGTAAATGGCTTTCAAAAGCCACAAAGCCCTCAAAACAGGCGAGAGATTACTCAGGTACATGTCAAGGGCCCTCAGAGATAATGAAAGGCTTTCAAAGCTAACCCATGGGGCCTCTTGGGCATGTCCATGCTAGACCGCGATATGAATAATTGTATGCTAGACCGCGATATGAATAATGCACTGTTTAATTATGTAGGCTGATATTTCACTTGGTAATGCGTCTAGTCTTATCGGGTAAATGGATGTTACTCACTTGATTTATGTGTGTCCAAGATTAATCTTGTTAGTTTATTCTGTTGACATTATGTGTTTTAGGGAGACGCACATTTCCAGTCAGTTTCTCTCCTCGATTTCTACAACTTGAACCAATTTATCTGACTGGCGCGTCTTTTGGTGTCCCGGGGTTCCTTCTGTCCAATACTATCCCCAAAGCCAAATCCTTCACAATCCTTCTCCATGGACGCTTAGGAAACCCAACCAGGTTAAGTCAACCAGGTAATGTAAGTTCCAGGGGCCCATTGAGCCCACTTGGGAACCCAAAACCTGTCCAGGGGCCTCTTGAGCATGTCAAGGGGTCCAGGGGCCTCTTGAGCCCACCCAGACCCCCAAAAACAGGGGTCTCTGAAGCATGTCCACTCCAGGGGCCCATTGAGTCAGTTCAGGGGCCTCTCGAGTCTCCCAAGGGGCCCATTAAACTGTTGAAAAAAGAAATTGAAGAAAAAAGAAGTTGAAAAATAAAATTATTAAAAAAGGGCCCAAACAAAAAGGTGTCCAGAATCTAAAGTTTTACATAACCAGGGGTATATTTTAAGGGGAAAACATGACTGGCTTGCCCCCCCCCCCTTCTGGTATGGCTGCACTACTGCTTGTACCATCAGTTCTGACATGTGTTTCTGTTACAGTGAGCCCAACATTCAATACCTATGAACAAAGTGTGAAGTCTGCCTATTTAATCGCCACAGGAATTATTGTGGTTCCATTTTTACTTTTGTTTATTATTGTTGTTTATTAGTTTCTGAACAACCACAGGCCAGAGGCAGAGCCCACTTACTGCTGTAGTCATGCAATTTGCATACAAGGACACACGCTCATACATTCACACGTTTATACCTAAAACATAATGATGATGCTAAATAAGTAAATAAATAAATATCATGCTACCAAACATATAAAATAGAACAAGTGACTAGCCAGCACCGATGCACAATCAAGAACACTGGAGTTGGACATCAATAACTGCCTTCATTGTCTGCATACTTAAAAACATGTGACTTAGAGGGACACTGTCGTTCAAAGTATATTTGATATGTTATTTACAAATCGGATTTTGATAAGCACCATGAAGTCTGTTTTATTTGTGCCCAGTCGCCCAATATCATCGTTTCAAAGTTTCAGTTTCTTCCAGCCAAGACTTGACGAGTCTATTGCCACCACGACGTAAAAAAAAATTATATTGCTCGTTGTGCAACAATGGAAAAATTATGATTATTTTTTGCTCAAGCATTCTGTCAAAATTTGAAATGTCAGAAAAAAATACTTATGCCTGAATTAAACTCATTAATAGGCATAAACAAATTGCTATTACACTCTGATCCCCTACCCTATTAATTAGTTAATCCCTATAATATACCCACCATCGATCAGAATTCCATTGTAAGTACAGTTGGTTTCCTCTAAGACATTTTACACTATAACTAAATTTTAATTTCAATAATTAATTTCTCACGCTTCACCGTTGCCTCCCGTCGCTGCTTAAACTTTTTTACGCAACAGCTGTAACCAAGGTTGCACATCATGTTTTTTGTTATCCAGACGCCTTCTTGCCCACATGATTTTTTATTCCAGACGCTTTTTTTACCAACATTGACGATATTTCCGCTACAGCGTCGCCCAATTTTATTTTTATCGATCGCGGAACTTACGCCATATATTATTAGGTTTCGTCTTTGATCAGGACTTTTATGGCTATATATTATCTTAGGTTCGTCTCGATCGGACTTAAGGCTTATATTATCTAGGTTTCGTTCCTCGACGTACTTAATGGGCTATATATTATCTTAGGTTTGTCTCGACGACTAATGAGCTATTATATATTCTTATGGTTTCGTCTCGAATCGGACTTTATGGCTATATATTATCTTAGGTTTCGGATCTCGATCGGACTTAATGGCTATATATTATCTTAGTTTTGTCTCTATCGTACTTAATGGCTATATATTATCTTAGGTTTCGTCTCGATCTGACTTAATGGCTATATATTATCTTAGGTTTCGTTCCTCGATCGGACTTTATGGCATATATATTATCTTGGTTTGTCTTCGATCGGACTTTATGGCTAATATATTATTCTTAGTTCGTCTCGATCGTACTTAATGGCTATATATTATCTTAGGTTTCGTTCTCGATCGGGACTTTTATGGCTATATATTATCTTAGGTTAGTATAGGTTAGGTTAGGTTAGTTAGGTTAGTTGGTTATGTATGTTATGTTGATGTTATGTCATATGTTATGTTAATTGTTATGTTATGTTATGTTATGTTTTGTATATGTTATATGTTTACAGAAAGTGGCTCTAGAGTTATTTATTTCTATAATTATCGGAAAACCTATTTAAAGTCCCTAGATTTTTCTTCTTGGAATTTGTCGAGAAAAAAAGAGATTTGACATAAAGTCTCTAAGAATGTCAAATCTCTATATTGGTAGCACTGGAATAGTTGTTGACGTTGACACAGACCTTGAACTGCAAGAGGGAGATCGACCCAAAATGGCGCTCGGGCGTGGTTAAAATAAACGGCGGTGATTAACTCTCCCCCGGTTAGAAATTGTAAGAAAGAGACAGTAATAGTGTCTAGAAACATGCAGAATGTCAAAATTTGTGTTGTCAGAAAAAATGTCTTATTATGCCTGAATTAAACTCATTAATAGGCATAAACAAAAGGATTGTTCTAAAGGGATTGAGCATTGTTCCAAAGGATTTTTCGCTCTAAACATTGATGAAGTTTTCTCTAACAGAGTTTTTTATTGGATTATTTACATTGTTTTAAGGAACTCCTTGTACAGTGTTGTATACAAAGACGGAAATGTCTGAACTGCGCTGAATAGAATATGGCGCTCAATCGCTACCATATTATCTAGTGGTGTGTAGAAATCGCAAACTGATTTTATATTATTATGAAAAATGAAATAAATGATAGTTTTTTGTAGTTGCGCTGCTTTGGTGAGCATAAGAGGATGATTAAAAATAATATGTAGTCCCTTAGACTTGTTTTAACATGTTTTTGCGATATCATCCAGAAGAGGCAGTGTCCCTTTAAAGGTAAATGATAAGTAAAATAATTAAGTATCAGGTGATTTCTGCATGAATGTGCTGCATGTGGCTGGTAGCTGCAATACAAATATATTGTGCACCAAATTTACTCTACTACCCGGCACATGGCTCAGCCCAGTGTGTTGTGTGAATCAGGTGGGAGCAGACAGGGAAAACATGGATACTACCTTTGAGCAATCTAGGCGGTCACGGAGCACAAACTGCATGAACGTAATGATGGTTTGAGTGAAGTGAGCCCTAAGGGACTGACAATAAAAATGGTTCAGCAGTGAGGTATAGTTCATGGATAGGCAGAGACACTGGGTTTTACACCCTTACCACATCAAACCTGTGTTGAAGGCACTCAAGGTGACTATCAATGAAATAAGTGAAAGCATTGCGCAAAAAAAATCATATCAGATTAATATGGAGGAAATGCTCACGTCTAGATTCCAGCCGGCCGAGTCCAAGTAAAAAGTCGCTCTCTCTGTGTCGACACCGGTGATTGCCATGAATTGAGCTAATAGACCCTCCTTATCAGCCATTTTCGTGAATTATTGTTGATTTATTTTAATGATAAACCAAACTACAAGAAGATGCAACACTTCAACTAAAATCAAATTCAGAGCGGTCTTGAATCGGATCGTCTCTCACAACAGCGCCAAGTCAGCGACAGCGTAAACATTACCACGCGCCAGCAATGAAACAAATGCGTCATGGTGACGAGGCAAAGGAAAGGAAAACAACTACTAATTAAGAAACAGCTGTTCGTTAGAATTGCAATGCATCATCCAACCATTTGAAGCATATCATCATTTGTCAAACATATCAAACTGCAAACATAATCATCATTCATCATCATACATATCACCATTTGAAACATATCAATAATTTGGTTTGTTATCTCATTGTACACCTACGTTTAACAAAGAGACATTCAGATAAAACACCCTTGCGTTGAGCGCTCCCTTCAACCATGGATGAGCTACACCATGGATGGGGTTAGTTCATCCATGCTTCAACATATGCTTGAATGTCTTGTATCGGCACAGGGGCGGATACAGGGGGGCGGCGGTGGGCGGCCGCCGCGCAGGGGACGGCCGCCCCCTTGTGTCCGTCGCGCCGGAATGCGAGGGAAGGGTTTCCGCGCGAAGGCGCTGAAATTAGGCCAGCTTACGGGGTTCTATATTATCTGACGTTTTGCTGCACGGTTGAGATGCCGCCCTTATATCCAGTGGCCATGGTTGCCGCGGCTGGCGCCGCGGAATGTTGGTTGCGGCAGTGCGTGCGCGTGTGCGTGGGGGAGTCCGGCAGTCTGCGGCGAGGGAGAGGGCGACGAGCGGGACGTGGGCTGGTCGGTGACGCGACGTGACGTGCGGCGTATTTAGTTGAGATGCAAAAATACAGCTGAGACGGGACCTTGAATTACAGTTGAACTAAGGCAATGAGTATACTTAATGCATTATCAACTGAAGACGCCGTACAGGGCAGAATCCGAGTATTTTAGAGGTTGGGGAGGCAGCAGGGCATAGGGGCGCATTTTTCCGGGAACTGGGGCGCATTTGTTTTCGGGAAATTGAGGCACCGTATCTTCAAACATGAGATTATAATTAATTATTTTGAAGGCACTCGCAAATGTAAGTATTGCCGATGTAAAGTATGGTAAAAATGCAAGTATGGTCACAGGGCTGCTGTCACTGGGCGCAAGAGCGCCATCACTGGCAGGAGTGTCATCACTGGTCAGATAGGTACCGTCACTAGCCGAAGAGAGCGCTGTCACTGGCCAGATGGACGACGTCACTGGCCAGGAGGGACGCTGTTACTGGCCGGAGGGGCGCCATCATTGGCTGGAGGAGCGCAGTCACTTGGCGGAGGGGCGCCGTCATTTTCCGGTGGGGCGCCGTCACGATGGGCGCCGTCACTAGCCAGAGAGACCTCTCACCGTTACAGGTCAGAGGGGCGTCGTCACTGGTCAGAGGGGCGCCGTCACTGGTCAGAGGGGCACCGTCATTAGCCGGAGGGTCACCGTCACTGGCTGTAGGGGCGCCATCACTAGCCAGAGGGCGCCGTCAATGGCCAGAGGGGCACCGTCATTAGCCCAAGGGGCGCCTTTCCTGGTCAGAGGGGCGCCGTCATTAGCCGGAGGGGCGCCGTCACTGGCTGTAGGGGGCGGGCGCTGGCACATGGCCATAGGGGCGCCATCACTAGCCAGAGGGCGCCGTCACTGGCCAGAGGGCGCCGTCAATGGCCAGAGGGGCACCGTCATTAGCCCAAGGGGCGCCTATCCTGGCCGAAGGGGCGCCGCCACTGACCGAAGGTGCGCCGTCACGGTCTGGCCATAGGGCGGTATATGACTAGGGGGCAACACATGGCCATGATATAAGGGCGGCATCTAACCGTGCAGCAAACGTCAGATATAGAACCCCGTAAGCTGGCCTATTTCAGCGCCTTCGGCGCGGAAACCCTTCCTCGCATTCGGCGCGACGGACACAAGGGGGCGGCCGTCCCCTGCGCGGCGGCCGCCCACCGCCGCCCCCCTGTATCCGCCCCTGTATGCCGATACAAGACATTCAAGATTTATGTTGAAGCATGGATGAACTAAACCCCCCATCCATGGTGTAGCTTCAATCCATGGTTGAAGGAGCGCTTCAACGCAAGGGGTGTTTATCGAATGGTCTCCTTTGTTTAGGGCGGAGGGTTCAAACATTTCACGCAAATTAGTCCATCGTGAAAGCGACTACTATTAAAACATTTTAAACATTTTAAAAATGCTTTAAAACATTTCGGCACAAAAATAATCCATCGTGGAAAAACGTCTACTAACGATAATCGAATTATATATGTAAAATAATATAAGTAAAATATCTATACATGTGTCGCACTAGTATGACATTCGTAGTTATTGTGTGCATTTGACCTTGTATTCTGACCCTGACCATGACATTTGTTAATTATCTCAACTTGGCTCATGAGGGATGTGTATTATATCTTTGAGAGTACTCTGGGTATATTGTGTCTCAATAGAAGGCTTTTGTATGGGGAAAATATGGCCCATATTGAGGAATTTATCTGTTTGATCTTTGATCTATACCGTGCTTTGACATTTGTGGTCTAAAATAAATGGCGAACTATTAGAAAATACAGCAGGCTCATTTGAAATAAATAGAAATGGACTGACCACAAGATTTCGGGTTTTATGATTCTGGACATCAACAAAAACATAATTTGATCAAATATTGTGACAACCATATCATAGCAATAATTTAATTGTTGTACAGGTGTATACAGATGAATGAGCGTTTGAATCACCTGAGCAGGCTAAACGCAATTTTAAACCTGATTCTTCTATCAATTGATTTCTCGTGAACGTTGCTTTAGTTCCTGGCGCTGGCATTTTGGATTCGACGACAGACAGACCCAAGTTCTTTTTCACCCACCGCGATACACACCTCAGGATTAAAAACTATTGAGAAGCAAGGACAAAAATTCGTAGTAAACTAAGTCGAAGCAGCACGATTTATTTAGTCATCGCCACCGGTGGTTCACGAAAATGTACCTGAAAAATATACTTCAGAAAGCACGATGCCCATATGTTGCCCAACAACCTGCCAGCCGGAGTCGGAGTCGGTTACAATTTTACCGACTCCGACTCCGACTCCGACTCCGGCCAAAATAACCGACTCCGATCCGACTCCAACTCCGACCGACTGAGACTCCGACTCCGACTCCGACTCCGGACTCCGCAGCCCTGGACTAATACTATACACATACAAAATACATCGTAAAAATAGCAAATAACAAACGCAGATTTCTCTTGTCTTCTCCCATATGTTGTTCTTGACCAAGTGCGTATCCAGGGGGAGGGGCGTTAGCCCCCCCCCCTCCGTAAGCCAGGTCGTGCCCATGGCGCGTCCGGAGGTCGCAACTTTTTGTATGTGGTGTCCCATGAC